>JAXCMG010009576.1:0-35726 GCA_034642415.1 Podarcis siculus | reverse complement strand
TTTAGATCAGTTTGCTTTTCAATGAAATGTAATATGAAAAGTCTGAATAAAACCTTAATTATAAAAAACAAGGGAAAGGATTTTGGCTTCAGCTGAATGTGGTGCCCAGCTCTGCTACCCAGCATGTCCTCCTGGCCCTACTAAAATCTCGTGCTGCCTCAGGTGTGGTGGAGACACTCTCTCAGCAGTCAGGCTGGGTTAAGGTCCAACTGCTGGTCCGACTTCTGTATGAGGAACGGATGCCATCTTGTAATTCGCCTCAGGTAGCAAAATGTCTTGCGCAGGCCCTGCTCAGGAGACATGGATGAGACCATTCTTAAAGAACAGAGTAGCTTTTATTTAGAGGCTGTTTCATGGCACAGCTGCAGGAAGCAGGCAAGGAGCAGTAAAACATGGGAGAAATCAGTGGGCAATTGTGGTTACATCGCTTAAAATCCAAAGTGCACAAGACATCTCCGGCAGTCAAGTTTCTCAGCAGTCTCCCAGTGCAGGGAAAGAGGCAGGATCTGGTCTGACCTTGTTGTCAGCCAGCAGAGGTGATCTGGTCACGCCCTAGTCGCCTTCTAGTGAATATGGCTTCTAGGCATGGATCCTTCCGACTGGATTTCTAATTCAGCTCCAGAAATTCCTTGGTAGGGAGCCTCTTTGGCACTGCTGGTACAAAGAGCAATAGAATATGCTCCCCCAAAATACAGATATATCCAGGGTTAAATGTTTTCAAAAAGAAATTATATCCTACTGGATCTTTAAAAAGACATCTAGATGGCTAGCAATAAGAAAATGAAAGAAAAAATATTACAAGTAATCACACACAGAGAGATTCCAATCAGTCACCAGTTGAAAATATACTCTGGAAACCCAGCCTTATGAGGAACGGTTGAGGGAGCCGGGTATGTTTAGCCTGGAGAAGAGGAGTCTAAGAGGAGACAGGAGAAACATCTTCATATCTGAAGGGCTCCAGAGGGTAGGAACCAGACCCATGGATTCAAGTTACCAGAAAGGAGCTCTGACTAGATATTAGGAAGAACTTTCCAATGGTAAGAGTAGTTTGACTGTGGAAGAGGCTGTCTCTGAAGGTTGTGGACTCTCCTTCATTGAAGGTTTTTAAGCAGAGGTTGGGTGCCCATCTGTCATGGGTGCTTTAGTTGAGTTCCTGCATTGCAGGCGTTGGACTAGATGACGCTCAGGGTCTCATCCAACTCTGCAATTCTAAGATTCTATGGATAAGGAAGAATGGGAGAGAGATCAATCAGGCAGAACATTCCTGCAACACCCCAAGTTTCCAGTCACGTTCCAAAGCCTGCTAGGGCAGGGAGATTTATGGGGTGGTCAGAAGCAGCACTTCCGCATGAGGCCCCATTCATTTTCATTATTATTATTATTATTATTATTATTATTATTACTGGCAGTCATCGGAGATAATACAAATCCCTGGAGAGAACAGCATTTCACCCAGCACCAGTTAGACAATAAGATGGTAGGAACAATGACTGGGAAGCATTTTGTCTGCAGCAACAAAGGGCTCCTTCACACTTCTGTCTGTTCCGTGCCTGAGAAGCAGGGTTCCAAGCAGTTTTCATCTCACACTTTCCAGGCACAGCTCCAAGCAATTTTGCCTTTCCCCCACTGCTTTTCCCCAGCCTGCTCTTTAGTGCTAAATCACAACAAATGGCATTCCACGGAAAACCTGATTGCAGTTAGTTCTGATTCAGCACTAAAGATCAAGTTTCTCCGAGCGAAACTGGCCGGGCAAATGAAGATGTGGATAAGTTCACCTCACGACAGCTACAAATGTTTCCACAGGCACCTTCACCCAAATACGCACAGAGAGCAAGAGACTCTGGTCTGAATTACACTCACAGAACCTGAGCTCTCTACTGATAGCCAAAAGCAAACAAAGGGTGCCTGAAAAGCTATATACGACCCCCTTATTTAAGCCAGTTTACAACAGATGCCATCCATTTCCTAATTTTGCCTGATACAGAGGACTTTTTTTCTTCGATTTGATCATACAGCTTCTGCTCTCCTCTGTCTTGGAGGTATTGGCAAGCTGCTCTGCTCTCGTCTCCTTCCAATGTTGTGGAAACCTCAATCTCTTTGCTGGGCTCACTCTCAGCTCCACTGGCACACATGGCTGAGACTCTGAATCTGTAGGGTGTCTGGGGCTTCAGACCATCCATCTCACAGAACTATGTTTTCTTCCCTGTTCTTTTTTCAGCCCATTCATCTTTGTCCTTGCTTTTTGCCTCTCCAGCCTCTTCACTGTAGTCCACTTTGTATTCCTTTATAACAGCTCCCTGGCCAATGACCTTTGGGCTCTCCCAGGCTACAATGATTGTGGAAGACTCTGCGATTATCACTCTCAGTTTCCCAGGAGGGCTGGTAGGAAGTGTCTGTACAGATTTACTCACATTGCTGGTCTCACTAAGTCCTGGTTTGCTCCTAGCGGTGTATCGGAATTGGTATTCTGTGTTTGCGCTCAACCCTCTCACTTGGAATGTCTCCTGACTGTCCTCAGTATTCACAATCTTCCAATTTTCTTCTCCTGCAATCTTGTACTCTACTTGATAGCTGGAGATTGAAGCCCTCCCATACTCCGCTGGTTGAAATGTCAGCTGCACACTCTCATGTCCAATTTGGCCAATCAGTGGAGGGAGAGGTTTTGAGGGCAGCTCGAAGTTGCTGCTGAACATCTCCCCATAGAGGTAAATGGAAGCACCTGGGTTGTTCTTATCTGGGACAGAAGCCACAAGGAACCGGGTAATCTCATTTGATTTATTGACCCGGGCAAAATGTGTAATGGATTTGGCAGCTTTACGAGCCTTCCGAATTCTCTCTTGGTTCTCAAACCAGGCTTTATTGTTCTTGGGTGTCGACTGGCCACTGGTGGAATTTGCTGTTTCCTGAAAAAAATCTTTCTGAAGCCAGTCTTGTAAGCTGACTAAAAATGGTTCCTCATCATGTAAAGAAGTGAAGGTAAATGAGACAACAAACTCATTCACAGCGTTTAGCACGATTTCTTCCAGTTTGTTCTGGGAAGAGATTACTTCCATTCCACTTAGGATTCTAAGGTAAGAATTCACCAAATTAATCTCTCGTTCCTTGGCATCCAAAAACTCACTGAGTCTTTGGCTGTTGAAGGGAGACTGGTTAATGGACATTAAAATGTCCACCAGAACACTTTCCTCTTTCCCCCCTCCCCGGATCAAAGGCAGGATTCCCGCCAGGTGTTTCTGGAAGGTCTGCCTGTGCTGCTTGCACAGATCCTTGAATCTATTGATTTTGACATTGAATTCTGGGAAGTTTTCTGCAACAGGATTCATAGCCAGATCATTGCATCGCATGTTGATTTCATTCAGTTTCTCCAAGACAGTTTGAGCATCAAAGATCAGTCTTACGCTGATCTCACGCACCATCTTAGCTGCTCTGGAATCTAGCTTGGTCAGTGGGTGCAGCCAAACTCTGACAGGCACAGCCTTCTCTCCATCCTCTCCGAGCTTTTGGGGCAGATCTCTGTAGACTTTCATGGCATCTTGAAAAGTCACCGGATTACTTTCCAAAGAAAAATCCCCATAGAACTTGCAGCTGAAATTCTCTGTTTGGGCTTTCTCCTTCTCCTCCATCTCAACAGATGCTTCCCCTTTGATAGACACTACAATAGTGTTGATCACAGCATGGAGGCTTCCTTGTATATCTTGCACAGACTCAGAAGAAGAGACATTTCGGTCAAACACAAAGAAAGCCTGGGCTCCATACAAGATGGCAGTGACAACGTGGGTGCCTATGCCATGCTCAAAAACAGCTGGATAAGTGATATTTTGGGTTCCCAAATGGCTCATGGTCAGCTGTGAATACTTGGTGGTAGCTTTGTACTGCAGAGTGACTCTGGCCTGTTTCGTGGACTTCTTGGTGTCTTGAAGGAACTTGGCTGATCCACCCACTTCAACCAATCCCACCAAAAAACTGGCCTTGAGTGATGGTGAGACATTGAGGGAAGAGGCCTTATCATCGATGGAGTCAGATGCAATGATTTCATATTCAGCCTTGGGTTGCGGTTTGATACACAAGTCCTTCTGAAGCGAGTCGTGGTCCCAAAGGGTGATTCCTGCGGTAAAGCAGAGAAATATGCAAGACTTGAGTATGTTCACAGAAATGTAGAACACATATAGCCTAATGCCTAAGACTGAACAGAGAAACAAGGAGATAAAATAGAACTATCATTGCCCACAATGTCTGCACTCATGAATTTTGTCCCACTGTCATCCCCAACGAAAGAGGTTTGTGCAGTTTTGTAAAACTTTGCAAAAGGCAGAGAAAATATTTGACCAGATATAATAGTGGAACAAATGTGAACATTTCATGAGCGTCTGTTGTACAGGCCTCAGAAAGGGGGTGGGCACTGGCTCAGCAGCAGGGATAAGATTCAATCACCACCATTTAGGGCTGTGATCATCTCCTGCTTGAGGCCATAGAGAGTTGGTGCTAGTTGTTGACTGGCACGGGGCGGGGGGATGAGAATTCCCTGGGGGCCAAGATCCAAGTCGGGGCAAAACACTTTGGTCAGAGAACTCCAGCAGATTTAAAATCACAAAATATGCAGCAAAGCAAAGTGTGGAAATTTAGGCTGTCAGACCTTTAAAATATGTGCTTGTGAGTTCCTTCCAAAATAGTGTCGTCCCCCAACCCAGCATTGAAAAAGACCACATCTTTGGTAAGTTCATAATGGTTTACTTAAAAACTTTCCAAAGGTCAGATTCATGTCCTTTTCCATACAGCAGTCAGAAAACACAGGGAGTAAAACTTGGCTTAGTTACTGTCAGGGAACGGCCATCAGCTCAGAGGCGAGAGCAGCTGTGTTACAGGGAGCCTCCAAAGATCGTGAATAGCAGCTCTTCACGCCTCCAGTGGGGAAGAGATGCAGGGCTCGGAGGATGCTAGAGAGAGCCGCAACACCGAGCCTGAGCAAAGCGAGGGGGAGGAAGGTCTCCCTTTGCCCACGCCCTCTCTGCGCGTAGGATGGGGTTCAAAAGACTGCTCTGCTGGGGAAAGTTTAAGGACCGCCCACTCCCAGATGCTGCTAGCGACTGAGCAGACATGCAATTGAGACGCTCTGCACAGTGAATGCTTTGGATAGAGAATAAAGCTTTGAAAAGACCAGTGGGAGTCTTGCCTGTTCGCTCTTGAGCAACCACGCCGGCACACATCACAGTTACAGTGGTGAAAGTTGTTAAATTATTGGTACAGGAACACCACAAAGGATTACAGTCCCTCCAGGTGTCCCAATTTTCCAGCGACAGTCTCGGATTTACAGAAGCCATTCCGGTTTCTGATTTGATCCCTGAATGTTCCGCTTTCCCTTAGGTTTAGGACATCCTTATTTTCATCAGAGAAATGTTGGAGGGTGTGGAGTTATGTGACCCCCTGAGCCAAGGAGAAAAGTAACTAGACAACCTATAGAAGACATCTGAAGGCAGCCCTGTATAGGGAAGTTTTTTTTATGTTTAATGTGGTATTTTTCAAGAAAAAAAGATGCCAGAACTCTCCATGAATGCTTCCCTTGTTCTCTTATAATGCAATTGTGCCCACCTGAGAGGTGCCGGAACTGAGGTCTAGCAGATTCTGGCTGAAAAAAAGTCCTGGTTTTTTTACCTACAGTAATAATTGTGGAAAGATGTATTCTTAATGGTCTGCATAGGCCTGGTGTAGAAAGGTTTTCAGCAAGTTTTAAAAAATTGAAACAGAACACACCTGCTCAATCTTTATTGGCAGATGATGATGATGATGATTTGGGCCAAGACGATGCCAGCAAGGTTAAGGAGCAAAGAAGCTATAGGAGGCAAAGAACCTTCTTTTTAATAAATGAAGTCTTGTCCAAATGCAGAGAACATAAAGGAACACAAGCGCAGGCAAAAGAAGTGGAAGCAGACAGTAAGGGATGTTGAAAATTAATTTAAGGAGCACGTTTAACACTGAAACTGCACTGTTTGGGCCGACTGCTAATCCTGATACGAATAATTTTTCCCTTTTCAGTATAAGCTCTTCCTTGCACCAGCTCTACCTGGGATGAGGGCATCTTTACGACAGTCGTACAGCATCCCCAGCTGGAATGGGCGGCCCAGGGCTGGTATTTTAACCGGGTTGTCTGATCTGTCCATGACTCTGATCCAGGTTGCTCTCCTGCCTTCACCTCCCTGCAAGAAACAAGAGATGTGAAGGACTCCGGAAAGATTATTCAGCATGCAAAGCGTGTGGGGAAAAGAGGAAGGCCAAAAAGGGGGGGGGGGGGGAATCTTTTATTAGGGGGGGGGGGGGGGGGGAGATTAGACGTTTGTATGTAGTAGTTGCACATGTGGAAGGTAGCTTGTGCAACTGATCTTCTTGCTTTCCTCCCATCCACAATCCCCTGTAGCAGCTGAAAACTCTATCCAGTGATCCCTGAACAAAGGGGACAGAATTGCAGTGGGAGGGGAAATCACCCTGAAACTGGGCAAAGGGATCATGTGCCAATGGGGGCTCTGCTTGGACAGGATTCCTAGGCCAAACTTACAAGACAAGGCTGCTCATGTTTGTTCCTATTTCTTTCCCTTTTCGTAGAAATTTAGATATCCAAAGAGGGCTTCCTTCAGAGCAGCCTCCTTACCCCACATTCAAGGAGACCAGGACCACACCAGATGGGGCATTAGGTACCTCCAGCACCCAGCTGTTCATCCCACCACAGACATGCCTGTGATGTTCTACCAGGGAAGGTCATCCTAACCACCTTCCAGCTTGTCAACCTCCTTCTTAAATTGTGGTGCCCAGAACTGGACACAGTATTCCAGGTGAGGCCTGACCAAGACAGAAGAGAGTGGGACTATTACTTCCCTTCATCTGGACGCAAGACTTCTGTTAATGCAGCCTAGGATTGCATTAGGGTTTTTTGTTTTGTTTTTACTGCTGCGTCTCACTGCTGACTCATTTTAAGCTTGTGGTCTACTAAGACCCCTGGATCCTTTCTACATATACTGCCAGCAAGCCAGGTGTCCCCATCTTATATTTGTTTATTACTTCTAAGTGCAGAAACTGACATTTTATGCCCATTGAAATCAGTGTTGTTAGTCTTGCCCCAGTTCTTTAGTCTGTTACAGTCATATTGAATATTGATTCTCTCTTCTTCAGTATTAACTACCCTTCCCAGTTCAGCGTCATCTGCATATTGGATGAGCATCCCTTTCTGTAATAATAATAATAATAATAATAATAATAATAATAATAATAATAATAAATTTATTGTCATTGCCCCCTCTCGGGGACAACGAGATTACTTGGCTGCTCCATACACCCAGGTAGGGCACTCCACATAAAATCAGAAACACTATAAAAACACTAATTAAAACAATGCAGTATAATACAGCAAGGAAGATTAGATGACTTTCAAAGTCCAGGTTTCCCATTCAGGGCCGAGATCGCTCTGGAGAAGAAGCTGTTCTTGAGACGGCTTGTTCTTGTCTTCATCGTCCTGTATCTCCGTCCCGACGGCAGGAGCTCGAAGAGACAGTGACCAGGATGCGATGGATCTTTTACTATGTCCAGTGCCTTCCTATGGCACCTTGTGGCATAAATCTGCTCTAAGGTGGAGAGTGGGCAGCCAACAATGCTCTCTGCTGCCTTAACAACTCTGCACAACGCCATCCTGTCCTGGGTAGTACAGCTTCCGTACCACACACATAAGCCATAAGTGAGCACGCTCTCAATGGCACAGTGATAGAAGGCAAGCAGCAGTTTCTGTGGAAGATGGTTTTTCCTTAGGATTCTTAAAAAGTACAGTCTCTGCTGTGCCTTCTTCACAAACCCCCTTGTGTTAACACTCCAGGACAGATCCTCTTGTAATTCAATACCCAAAAATCTGAACGTTGTTACCCTCTCCACACAGACCCCATCAATCAAAAGGGGCTGGACATCGCTCTTCTGTCTCCTGAAGTCCACCACAAGCTCCTTTGTCTTCCTTGTATTTATGAGCAAGTTGTTAGCTCTGCACCACTCTGTCAGCCGCTCCACCTCATCTCTATAGTCCGTTTCACCCTCCCCTTCAGAGATGAGCCCGATCACGGGTGTGTCATCTGCAAATTTGACAACCCTATTACTAGGGTGAGCAGCAACACAATCGTATGTGTAGAGAGTATAAAGGAGCGGACTAAGTACGCATCCCTGTGGTGTTCCTGTGTTAGTCTTAAGCATATTAGAGGTATAAGGGCCCAACCGAACCCTCTGGGGGCGGTCTGACAGAAAGTCCAATATCCACCCACAAAGTGATAACGGAAGCCCCAGATCTTCCAGTTTAGACATCAGACGTTGTGGTAAAATGGTATTAAATGCCGAGCTGAAATCCAAAAAAAGCAGTCTGGCATAACCCCCCCGCTGCTCCAAATGTGCAAGAACGGCATGGAGGGCAATCGCCACAGCGTCCTCTGTCGATCATTTCGTTTTATAAGCAAATTGGAATGTGTCCAGTCCCTCTGGTAGGCAGGCAATGACATAATTTCGTACCAGCTTTTCAAAGCACTTCATGATTCTGCCCAAGTCAACAAACACAAACCCTGGTAAAGTGCCAAGACTTTGCCTGTGCTCACAAAATCTGCTAAGGAGATTTCAGGCTTGCTGCCTTTAGCTGCAATCACTATAAACCTTGTCCACATGTTCAATGTATGCCCTGCTGTCTTGTATGTATTCTATATTCATTATGATTTTTTTTAATGTATTCTGTATTAACCTTGCTTATGATCAACATTTTTGTATTCACTCATAGGAAGTTTGATTCTTGCTAGATTAGAAAAATAAAATAAACATTAATGCCTACTCTCATCACCTCAGTTAAACAGAGTTCAAGGCACTACACATTTCAGCAGCACAACAGATCTGCCAAGGAAATGGGTCCTGCAATTTGCCACCTGCTCTCAGCCTCTCTTCCTGGGCAGCAGACCTTTCATTCCATCACTTTGCAAGGAGGGAAGATTCCTCCTATACAGAGTGGGGGAAACCAAAGGTGTGAGATAGCAGAACTGGAGCTGGAGCTGAGTTCCACCTATGCTCTGATTGTGCTTGCAGAAAGTGGGCAGGGTGCCAACCCTTTGAAGATCCCTCAATTTCTCTTGACACCCCCAGCTTTCCCCCAAGATGAGGCAAAAGGAAAGGTAGGGCAGAGAGGGAGAGAAAGAGATCTGATGCAGGTCTCCCCCAAATTGCGAGGATTAAGAGCAATCTCACACATGCGGCAGTCTTAAAATATGAGAAAGGGGCAGAGAGTAGAGAAGAATAAACAATGGGGGATGCCATCAATGACTGAAATACTTTCTCATTAATTGATGGAGACTGGTAAAACAAACCAAGGGAACACACAGAAATGTCCAGCATGCAGTAGCCTAGATGGTCCACAGCCACCTGCCCCCTCCCTCCTGCAAGGAGGCAACTGGCAGCAGCAGAGGTGCTCAGCATCTTAGGAAGGTGCCATATCCCGAGTCAGGGCAGGGGTCCCCCATGTCCCACCCCAAAGCCCGGGAGAGCCTTGTGCTGCAGCCTTCATTCCTTTGCTCCAAGTCTGGGCCATATCAGGATGGATTCATGGCCTTTCCAAAGAGCCAGAGAGCAGGAGGCGAGGGCATCATCAGCGCAAGAGCCCCGTCACCAAGTCCCCTCTGCAATATGCCGTGGTTTGCAGCAGCCGTGCAAAAGAAGCCTTTGACAACTAAAGAAGATGCGACAACTTCTAATGTGCAAACGCATCTTGCTAGAAACGTGGGAATTGGATGACTCTCCCTTTCCCTCTTGCTTGAGTTATTTCAGGGGAACAGAACGACTTGCGTTGGTCCCCTCTTAAAGCACAAGTCTGTTTCAGGCACAGAAGCCACTTCTCCTCTTATCTATTCAGGAATGACAAAGTGCAAGGGGAAGAACCTCACGCCTCCCCAACACTAACCTGTGGGTCTCTGAGGGAAGTGTGGGGTTCCTCTGCCTCTCGGGTGCTTCTGCAAGCGCCCCGGAAGACTCAGTGGGGCGAGCAGAGTCGTCTCCGCTTGGCAAATCTCTTTTGGTGAATGAGAAACAAGTCAGAGAAACCTCCCTGACGTCTGAGAAAGGGCTCTGGGCTGCCAGCCAGAAATATTTGGTGGCACTGCAGGGTGAGAGGGGGGCTGGATTCGCCCTACCCCGTTTTATTCCCCTCTGAACCGAGTCCCTGGTCCACACCAGAGAGAGAGAGAGAGAGAGAGAGAGAGAGAGAGAGAGAGAGAGAGAACAACGCCCATCAAGCGCAGCTGCTCTCTCCAAACAGCGCAGACAATGCGGAGAAGAAGGTGCGCTTCTCTTTCTGCATTTGGGAACCCCAGACGTCGCCTTGCGCAGAGTGGGGCCCTCGCTCCGTCTGGCGCAATGTCTCCTGCACTGACTGGCAGGCGCTTCCCAGGCCCAAGTCTCTCCCCCAGCCCCACCTGGAGAGGCCGGGGATCAAACCTCGGACCTTCTGCATGCAGGGCAGCCGAGCTGATTCTCCCTCCTGGCGAAACACTCCCTTGCTCTGAGTTTGAGCGCAAATGGGCTGGAGAGAAGAGAGGAGGGAAGGGGGAGATTCCACTGTGACCGGCGAGCTGAGGTCTTGATCCCTGAATTCAGTGATTTGGGAAGAGATGCCGACGAAGGATTGATTTTTCAGAGGGACCCTTTCTCTTTCCTCTGCCTCTCCTTTCTCTATCCAGTTCAATGGAGAGATTTCTTTCTTGCAGGGAGAAGCTGTGTGCCGAAAAATCCCTGGTGTGGGGCAGAAAAAGTCATTTCCATTCCTCCCCCCTACTGATTTTTTCTTTGTCTTTTTGTACCACGCCCCCCCCAAATGGCAAAGGAAACACGACAGCTCTAATTTTGGGATTTGTCAGTCTCCATGTCTGCAAATTTCAGGCAATTCTGGCGGGGGGCTGAGGGGGAAAGGACATGTTCTTTTAAAAATAAACTTTAAAACCCACCCCTAGAAGGATGTTCCTGCAGATTGTCAGGTTCCTTTAACTGCCCATTTAATCAAAGGGAAAAGATTCATGATTATACATGCAGCCAAAGTTTTGCTTCTGAGAGCTCTGACTCAGTCTCTAGCAACAGGTCAAACAAAGCAGACCTTGAGCATCTCTGAGGCAGGTTGAGATACAGGAGACTTAAAGTCAAACCTTGTGGCTGCTGCTCCCTCTCCCAAATACCAACCTGTCGTCCGTCTGAGGTGTGGGTCTCCCTCTGTGTGGGTCTCCCTCTGTGTGGGTCTCCTCCTGCTGCTGCTCAGAACTGCAGAAGACCAAATGCAGCTCCTCTGAAATTTTCCTCCCAGAGGGCAGTTTTGTCCTCTCCTGTAGCCAATAGAAGGAGGTGGACGTGGAGACGCTCCTTCAGGTAACAGGACCGAGGCCAATTAGGGCTTTAAAGGTCAGCACCAACACTTTGAATTGTGCTCAGAAATGTACAGTGGTACCTCAGGTTAAGTACTCAGGTTAAGTACTTAATTTGTTCCGGAGGTCCGTTCTTAACCTGAAACTGTTCTTAACCTGAAGCACCACTTTAGCTAATGGGGCCTCCTGCTGCTGCTGCACTGCCAGAGCACGATTTCTGTTCTCATCCTGAAGCAAAGTTCTTAACCTGAAGTACTATTTCTGGGTTAGCGGAGTCTGTAACCTGAAGAGTATGTAACCTGAAGCGTATGTAACCCGAGGTACCACTGTACTGGGATGTCTGGCTCCTCTTTTTTAAATATACAGTGGTACCTCTGGTTGCGTACTTATTTCATTCCGGAGGGCCGTTCATAACCTGAAGCACCACTTTAGCTAATGGGGCCTCCCGCTGCCGCCGCGCCGCCGGAGCACGATTTCTGTTCTCATCCTGAAGCGAAGTTCTTAACCCAAGATATTATTTCTGGGTTAGCGGAGTCTGTAACCTGAAGAGTATGTAACCCGAGGTACCACTGCACCAGAACCCACAAATAATATGGAAGCTGAGCCTGGCCTGTAACTGAACTGAGTGCTGCTTGAAACAACTTGGAACAGCTTCCTGAGCAGCACCTGACGGTGACTTCTCCTCCTCAGATATTTGCCTATTTCTGGATTGCTTTAGATTAGGAGGCCAGCACTGGGATTAGGAGACCAGCATTTGATCTGCCTTGAAAACGAAAGCAGGTTTCTGCCAGCACAGAAATAGCTGGACCAAGGCATCCTGCCACTGACTATAACAGCACCTGGTTTACGGGAAAAGCCTTGGGGTGGGCAGAGAGAAAGGAGGTTTGCTGGTGCTGCAGAAATAGTGCCGAGGCTCACAATTTCTACCCTGCAATGACAGAAGAGAATTGAGGACTTTTGGGTTGCCACACCCCACCCTCAGCCAATCAGCACCCCAAGGTGCCGTCCCTCTCCCATGGCCCAGCCCCCTCAACTCACCCCACTTCATATCTGAACATATTTACCTTATTTCTCCAAAAATATTATTATTATTGCTATTATTGCTATTATTATTATTATCATCTGCTGAAGCCATATACCATTTATTTATTTACAAGCAATAAACTACTATTTATATAAATAAATAATAAAACAAAAATAATAATTGTTGATGATGATGATTCTTCTAACAATGCTTCCGTTGACCTATGACTGGAAGAATTGCAATAAAGCACCTAAAGCACTCTGGTTCCCAAGATTGACAAGATTTCTGCTCCCCCCTCCCCCCCCCATTTCCTCCCAATGCTTTTCCTGTAAACCAGCTTGCTTACCAGCACTGACAGACATTGTCAGCCGGTGTCTCTGGCTATGCCAGAGGAAACCCAATCCATGGCAGAATTACTTTCGCTTTCTACTCAGATCAAATGTTTGACTCCTAATAAGTTCAGGAAAACAGACAAGAGAAGCAGCGCATAAGGCCGTCCAGGTCTGTATCCAAGTGAGGGCAGAGAGGGCAGCTGTGATTCCCAAAGAGGTAGTGAAATATACTCGGAGTCGAGAGTAGATTACATGCTCTTTATTCAGCTCATAGTGGTGAGGAGGAATGGAAGTTCCCCCAAAATGTCTGCTTTATATACATTATTTACACAATGGGCCCCACGTGATTGGCTAATTCCGGGATTCTCCTTTAGGCCAATCAGGTTGTGGATTCACTTCCACCTGGAGCTGGATTGGGTGGCTCCTGTGGACCAATCAGACTGCTGCATTCTGGGTCCTATTGTTCTAGGACCAACCAGACTGCTGCATTTTGGATCCTATTCAACTCAGTACATAACAGGTAGTGTGTGGGCATGGGATCGAGAAGAGGGGCGAGGGAATCTGAAACAATTCAGGGTTAGCTCACTTGCAAATAGGTTTAGGGTTGCAACTTAAGGGTGACAGGTTAGCTGGAAAGTATTTTCTGCAAGAAAGCACCACTGCATATACCAAATTCTTACAAACTTTTAAGAAGATTTAAAAAGTATTGTAATATTCAGCCTCAGAATATGTCAAATAATTCGGGAAAGGGTGGGGAAGTACTTGGATGAGTTAACTGCCCAAATTTTGCTGCTAAAAGTTAGAACAACCTGCAACACCAGCAGCTTTTGTCAAATGTCCTGATTTCAGTGGCAATCTTCCCGTTTTAGTTGCTGTTGACAGATAGATTTAGGGATTTTGTTTATTTTGAATGGTAACCACCCTTTGCTCTTAGGAACTGGCTGTTTAGTTGTCATTAATGTGTAAATAACTCGTATCATTTGCAGTGACAAGTATCTAGAGAGTGACTTGGTGGCAGCAAGAGAAATGTCTGCTAGTTTGGTTTCCGACTCTTCCTTGGTAAATATTAAGAAAGATGCCTGGAAAAGGCTCCAGTTTAGCAGATGGAAAGTATTTTCTGCAAGGAAACACCAGTGCATATACCAAATTCCTACAAACTTTTAAGAGGGTTTACAAAATATTGTAGCTCTGTAGCTAGGCAGGCTTGTGCAGCTGCTGGTTGAAGCTCCCTGGGGGAGATGTCTCCAGATGTGAGCCAAGGGAATCCTCCTTAGTGGGCTTGGGGTGGAGGATGCAGAATGGAAAGAAGCAGAAGTCCCAGCAAAGGAGGAAGGGATGCAAAAACTTGTGGAATATGCAGAAATGGCGAAACTTACCGGAAGAATAAGAAATCAGGATAACAAACTTTTTATAAAAGAATGGAAATGGATTACTGAATTTTTACAGATAAAAACATTAGCAGGATAACTGTAATGATTACTGTAGAAACCTGCAGTTTTATAAGAGTATATATTTACAGTGGATAAATAAATAAGCAAGTTAAATGAATTTGGATATGCAGAATATATTTTTGAAAAATAATAATTTAAGGAACCGCAGAAAGGGGGGAAGGAAGTCAAAATTTGGAAATGTTAAATTGTTTGTAAAATGAATGAAAGGTATAAATTTGAAAAATATAAATAGAGCACTAAAAAAGAAAAAAAGAGAGTGCCATGCTATTTGCCAGAACATCACCAGTGTTCAGTGGCGTAGCGTGGGTTGTCAGCACCTGGGGCAAGGCAAGTAATTTGTGCCCCCTAACCCATGGATTTGCGCCCCCTAACCCTAACCCCCAGATGTTGTGCCCGGTGCGGCCGGGCCCCCTGCACCCCCCACGCTACGCCACTGCCAGTGTTGGCTTAGGAGTCAACTCCCAGTCTAGTCAGGTTTGATGCAGAGAATGGGAATTGCACCATATTCTCCTTCGCCCCAGGCAGCAAAATCTCTTGGGCCGCTCCTGCCTCTGAGGATGGGAGATGGTGGCTGCAGCTGAGGGCAGCAAGATGAGGAAGGGATCCATCTGGCCCAAGGGAGCACAGAGCCATGGACCGTCTCCCGGGCAAAGGAGGAGAGGACCTCCACCTTCAGCCGGTGGCTTTCCCAATGGGCACCTTTCACCAGCAGGCCATTTGAACCTGGACAAAGGTGGACCTGTGGGCTTGGGCCCCACTGACCTTTCCTTTCCTCGGGTCCAGCCCCCATTGCCCCCAGTCCACCCCCGATTCTCTCTGCAGATTGACATCCTCATCATCTTTTAAAAAGTGATGGGGGGAGAGGTGTCAGCATGACTTAGCTTTTTGGGTTTATGGAAAGCTCCAAAGCCATTTACAAGAGTCAAATACAATCCTAAAAACGCGTAAGCATAATAAACATCTCCTTAAGGGGATCGAGGGGGCCCTGTGGGCAATGCCGAGGAACATCATGACGTCATGCGTGTGATGCTGTGTGATGCTGCATGACATCATGCATGAGACATTGCTCAACACCTTGAATCTTCTGTCTTCTTTGGCGATCCCTCGTAGCCGAGTAAGATTGTCTTCCATAAACACGGTTTTATCAGTGACTTTGGAGGCCAATTCTGGATCCACACATCCTTCCACAGTGGGGACATTGCTTTCCGGGTGGGAGTTGATCACGGCATGGATTTGCCAAGCGTGCCTTCCTCCTAGCACGTTTCTCCCTTTTGTCCTGAGTTCGAGCGTCTTCAAAGCCCGGGACACCTTTGGTCAAGGCTGTTCTCCAACTGGAGTGCTCGCAGGCCAGTGTTTCCCAGTTGTCGGTGTTTCTACTACATTTTTAAAGATTTGCCTTGAGCCTTTGAACCTCTATTGTTGACCACCAGCGTTACACTTTGTGAGAACACCCTGAATATTAGGAGACTCGTCCCCCTCAGCCCCTGCCAGGCATCATTTTGTGCCCTTCTCAGTATAGTATGGTGCTGATGATGTCAAGGTTGCAAGCTCGATGGGGCAGCTGCATATTCCTGCATTGCAGGGGGGCTGGACTAGATGACCCTCGGGTCCCTTCCAACTCTATAGTTCTCTGACTCTGCGACCCTCTCGTGCGCTCGCCTTTTCTCTAAGCTGAAAAGCGCCCGACGCCGCCACCCACCGCCCAAACGAGCTGCTGGTTCTCCAGGCAGCCACTGGGGGGAATTCTTGTCCTGCTCATTCCAAGCAGAAGGGGACCTAATTCAGCTGCTACTTTCATTTTCCCTTCGGAGAAGCAGCTCGTCTCTCGCTCCCGTTCGCTGCAGGAAAACTCAGACCGGCGTGGAAGACGACGCGGGCCGAGGAAGGATCTGCCGAAGCAGCTGAGGAGGTGAGGTCTGCCATCTGGGAAGGGCCGAGTGGTGGAGAGAAGGGGGGAGAGAAGGATCTGCAAAGGGAGCCCCTGCTGCAAGAGGACCCGGGAGACGCCCCTTGTCCCGCTTCCAGCCCTGGCCAGCCTCTCCGCGCTCCTGGGCGCACCTTCCTCGCTCAGAAGCAGCTCCCTTCAATATGCCCAGACATACCAGGCTGGGCCCCTGCCCTCAAGCTTCCTAGGGAGGCAGCAGCTGTGTTTAGCCTGTTGCAACAGAAGGCAAGGAAGGATCCCTGTGGAGGATCCTTAAAGGCTGATCGACCGAGTGTGGCTTAAGAGTGCGCCCGAACTGGGGCTTCTCTTCCACAACAAACAGGAGCAGGGCAGTTGCAGAGTTGTTTTTGTCAGGGACACTGTACTCGTTCTGGCGCTTGCTGAAATTATTCCTTACCCTCCCCAATGTTTTTCCAATGAAAATAGGGACCTCCTGTTCCATAATAATATTAATAATTTTATTATTTGTACCCATCTAACTAGGTGGCCCCAGACACTCAGGGAGGCTTCCACCGTGTATATAAAAGCATAACCAAACATTAAACAGCTTCCCTATCCAGATGTCCTCTAAAGGTTGTCTGGTTACTTATCTCCTTGGCTCGTGGGTTCCGTAACTCCAGGCCCTCCAACATTTCTCCGAGGATCATAGGGACATCCTAAGCCTGGATGCCTCTGTTGGTTAGAGCCAAGGTTGCAGGTTTGATCCCCGTTTGGGGCAGCTGGATATTCCTGCCTTGCAGGGGGTTGGACTACTAGATGACTCTCGGGGTCCCTTCCAACTCCCCAATTCTATGATTCTATGATTCTAAGGAAAAGCGGGACGTTCTGGGGTCAAATCTGAAACCGGAACGGCTTCTGTAAATCTGGGACTGTCCCTGGAACATAGGGACACTGGGAAGGCCTGTTAATCTTGTTTAGACAAGCCTATTCAGATGCTTAGAATGCTGGCGAGACTTTTAATCTGTTCTTAGGTCTTGTCATTTTAACTTTTTAACTCAGCTTTTAAGTCATTGTTAATTCTTCTTAATGGTGATTTTATCTTTTGGCAAAATGCCAAGGTTCTTCTCTCTTTTTTTACAATCAAGGGGTGCATATTTTTATGAAATGAATAAATTAAGCAAACACTCCACCAGAATATAAATTTAATTATTTGCACCCCACACGCCCCAGCTACTCTGGGCGGCTTCCAACAGATCTAAACACATAATAAAACATCCAATGTCATATAAAGCCATACGATAAACGACAAACAGAGGTTTGACTAAAGCATGGATGGAGAAGCTCTGAGGAGCTCTAAGGAATCTCTCTCTCTCTCTCTCTCTCTCTCTCTCTCTCTCTCTCTCTCTGTGTGTGTGTGTGTGTGTTTATGCCAGACTAGCAGAGGGGGCAAAAATGGGACGGTCAATATATTGAATGAGAATAGAGTGCCTATGTCTTGCAGCAGTTCCCAAAATAGAGTTTGGGTTACAGGAATGTGAAACCGCACTGGGGGCGAGACGAGAGAGGAAGGGAAACTTTTGACCCAAGAAAGGGGAAAGAGGGGCAGCTGGGGCTGTCAAGCAACAGAGGGCTGAGGACCTGAAGAAGGGGGGTTGAGTTTATTTATCTATTGTATTTATACCACACCTTTCCTCCATAGTTCTCCTCCTTCCCTTTTTATCCTCACAACAACCCTGTGAGGTAGGTTAGGCTGAGAGCAAATGGCTGGTCCAAAATCACACAGTAAGGTTCATGATTTGGTGTGTGTGTGTGTGTGTGTGTGCGCGCGCGCCCTGTACCAGGCTGTCTAAAAGAATACAAACCTTCCCAGGGTGTGAGATCTAGGGAGGAGGCCATTCTCTTGATCCTGCCACTTGGCAGCAACTACACTTTAGAACTCCCTGCCTATTGATATAAAGGAAGCACCTTTGCTGTACCCTTTTCGGCACCTCTTTAGAGACAAACCTGCCCAGATGCACAGAAAGTCGGTGTGCATTTTAATCAGTTTCAGTATTTTAACTTTTTGTTTGCTCGAAATTATTGCTGTAAATTTTTTCTTGATTTTATCCTTTCACCTTTTTCTAAATTGCTTGGAGGGTTGTTGTATAAATGTTATTAAATAAATCAGCTAGTTTAATTGCTTTTTAATTCCCCCCCTGAAATGTTTTTGGCTGTTTCTATTTTAACAGTAAGCCACCCTGAGTCCCCAGTCTGGGGAAAAGGCAGAATATAAATAATGGTAAAGATAATACGTAATAAAAATTTGTGTGTGTGATGAGTCCTCAGTCTTTTGCACCAGTCTCCCTGCTCCCCCTTTAAAACAATCTTTTTTTAAAAAAAATCTGCAGTAATGGGCTGCAAAATTCAGAGATGTGTGAATTTCAAAAGATAGCTGCCTTCCAGTTTTCTGCCTAGTTTAGAAGTTCTGGTCGTTTATCAGGAAAATGCAAACAAAACTGAATTTCTCCCTCACCTCTAAATGCTGGCAAGACGGCCAGCTTTGCAGCTGCCTTAATTTAGACTGATGTTTGCCAGGCGCTCTCTTCAGGGTGAGGGGGGTGTTCTTCTGCTTGCAATACGTGAAAATAATAGTTGAAATTAATAATAATTATAATAATTACGCTTTTAATTGAATTCTGTTGAAGTGCCACCTGAGGAAAGAGCCACAGCGTTTGGGCAGAGTTCAGTGGGCATTTCCTTTCTCATTGCTTGCAAAATATTCTGAACATTTTTATGTCTGAAATGTGCTGTTTCTCTTTTGAGATACCACATGTCTGAACTAGGGGTGGGGTGCTGGGTTTGCAGATGGAAGGCTGCCTTAGAATATCATCTTGATTTCTTGCCCTTTTTTTCAGGGGAAGATGGACTGGACCAGAGGAGGTAAGGAAGGGTTCAAGTGACTCAGAGGCAGATTGACTGCTTGGGGTGGGGTGGATTATTCCAGATCTATTTCGCGGGAGCTTTTCACGGCACCCCCAATGACATTTATTTAATTTATTTGCAGAAAAAAATATTGTTATACCAATGTGTAATATTTTGGGATTTGGGGAGGTGGGAGGTGCCTGGGTGGGATGCTATCCTGACGCACATCTGCAGGAACCTAGAAAGATGCCCTCGGCTGCATCAGGCCGCTGGTTCTCCCGGCTCATTCTTGCCTGCACTGACCAGAGCTGGGAAAAGGAACGAGCGCTTGTTCAAATTCAAGATGCATATCATAAATCCCTGCATACAGTGATACCTTGGGTTACATATGCTTCAGGTTACATACGCTTCAGGTTACAGACTCCGCTAACCCAGAAATAGTACCTCAGGTTAAGAACTTTGCTTCAGGATGAGAACAGAAATTATGCTCCGGCGGTGTGGCAGCAGCGGGAGGCCCCATTAGCTAAAGTGGTGCTTCAGGTTAAGAACAGTTTCAGGTTAAGAACGGACCTCTGGAACGAATTAAGTACTTAACCCAAGGTACGAATGTATTTTACAAAAAACTAAACCATTCAGTATTCCATTATTGCATCCATCAAAACTTATTTACACTGTCGAATTTATCAGGTGTACACAAACGTTTCCCAATCTGTTCTTCTTCTGCTTTTATTTATACATGTATGTGCTTTACATAAGGGACGCGGGTGGCGCTGTGGGTTAAACCACAGAGTCTAGGACTTGCTGATCAGAAGATCAGCAGTTCGAATCCCCACGACGGGGTGAGCTCCCGTTGCTCGGTCCTTGCTCCTGCCAACCTAGCAGTTCAAAAGGACGTCAAAGTGCAAGTAAATAAATAGGTACTGCTCCGGCAGGAAGGTAAATGACGTTTCCGTGCGCTGCTCTGGTTCGTCAGAAGCACCTTAGTCATGCTGGCCACATGACCCGGAAGTTGTATGGCAGCTACCTCAGCCAATAAAGCAAAATGAGCGCCGCAACCCCAGAGTCGGTCATGACTGGACCTAATGGTCAGGGGTCCCTTTACCTTACACTTTACATATGCATTCAGTCTCTCTGAGGATCAGAAAAAATATAATTCTCAACGATCACATATTAAGAGGGATCCCACCAGAAGTGGTTGCTCTGATATTTTTGCTGACCAGCTCTTTGCTGTCTTTCAAAACCCGCAGGAAATAGGAGAGAACTGAGGATCGTCCTTGTGGGCAAGACTGGAGGCGGCAAAAGCGCCACAGGAAACAGCATCCTTGGCCAGAAGCTCTTTGATTCGAAACTTCAGGCCAGGACAACCACCTTGTCCTACCAAAAGGAATCTTGCACTTGGAGAGGCTACGCTGTGTCCGTGATTGACACAGCGGATATTTTGGGCACCGGAGATTGTGATGAAAGGCTGGACCAGGAGACCCAGAGCTGCCTTGACCTCTCTTAACCTGGCCCTCATGCGCTCGTATTTGTGACCCAGGTGGGCTGTTTCACCGCGGAGGATGAGGAGGCAGCCCAGCGAGTCCGGGAGGTGTTTGGGAGGGAGGCCATGAAGCACACCATCCTCTTGTTCACCCGCAAAGAAGCCTTAGAAAGCAACTTCTTGCGGGATTACAGTGATGGAGTCAGATAATGAGGCTGTCTGGAAGCTGGTCCAAGAATGCGGGGTGCGCTTCTGCGCTTTTAATAACAGGGCGGCATTAGGAGAACGGGAGGACCAGGTCTCCGAGCTGATGGAGATGGTCCTGGAGATGGTCCAGGGGAATGCAAGGCCATACCTGGAGACGTCCATCATGGAGGCAGCGCTTGAATCTTACATGGTGGAAGGCAAGAAAAGGGCCAAGGGAGAGGGGGAAGGGAAAGCTCCCAAGGGTTTCAGCTACCCAAAAATATTTCTTGCCATATGTGTGTGTGGTGCAGGTGTGGTGTTACTTTACCATTGTAATCGTTTCTCTCAATATCTCCCCTTTAGCAAAGCTGGGGATTTTTAAAGCCAGCCCACCAACTTCCTTTGAGCTGTCAGGAGAAAAACAAATAAACTAATGAGCAAACTGGATTGTCTGGGTGCAATGTCCTAAGAATCACCTGCTTATTATTTTATTTGTCATTGCATCAGTTGCAATGCCCCTGTGACTCTTTTAGATATATGGTACAGAATGCTCCCCATGCATGGTGAATAGGCTGAACGTGATTTCTGGAAAGGTTTGCACCTCTCGAGGTGGAAAGCAGGTAGCGGACTTGCAGCATGATTTTGCATGAGTGATGAAAGGGGGGGTGCCTGAGAGAGGATCTCCCACCCCCTTCCTTGCCCAGCTGCAACACAACAGCCCTGCAGTGCTGGCCGTGGGTCTTATTCTCCGGGGGTTGCTGCTTTCAGCTCAGATGCAGAGGGACCTGGGCTTCACCAAAGCAATTACTTAAAAAATAAATCAATCTCCTACCCAGCGAACCCTGCACTTTGGGGTCCAATGGGCACCCAAACTGCTGGGGAGAACAGGGCCAGCTTCCAGCTTGGTTTTCAGAACAACAGAGAATCTGGGATGGCCTTCAACTGGGTGGCTGTTGAAGGTTCAGCAGCGTTACTTAGCAGAAGTGGCTCACTAAAGCAGTGGATTTGGTGGACTTCATTCCCGCCTGCTCTTACACCAGGAATGAGGACGCAAAAGTGCCTTAAAATTCAAGTCACAGGAATGCGCGGAGCTTCTTGATTCTGAAACGGGGAAGACCCCAATAATCCCCTCCTCTGCGCCGGCTGAGAAATCAGTGGGGCTCCGAGGTGGGGCGGGGCGGGTGGGTAGAGAGGGTGCACTCACTCCCCACTCAGCCAAGAAGTTCACCGGGTGCCTTGGGCTCCGTCACTGCCTCCCCTCCGTCAGGCTGGGACCCTCATGCATCCCCTGCTTTGGAGAGGCGAGGGGGCGCAACGCTCTCCTCGAGGAATTTGAACTTTTCTCCAGGATCAGGGAAGCCCCGGGAGGGAGCAGGGGGCTCGGGATGCAGCAGAGGGAGCAGTTCTCGTGGAATTGGAGAGCTCAACCCTTTCCTCCTCCTCCTCCGCAGCGAAGGAAGACAAGCGCTGGATCGCACCTCTTGGGGAGCCCAGGGAAGCATCCTGACTCTTGATTTTGCGCGTGTGCGTGTGAAGGGGAGGTTGCATCTCTCTCCGCCCCACCTGCCCCTGGCTCGCCCGGTTGCGCAGCCTGGCTACAGCCCGAGTTCCTTCCAGTAGCACCTTAAAGACCAACTAAGTTAGTTCTAGGTATGAGCTTTCGTGTGCATGCACACTTCTTCAGAGTCCTCTTACTCCAGGCAACCCATCCTGAAGGGGGGGGGGTGGAGGAGGAAACAGCCTCTAAAGGGGCTGAGCCTGTTGCTCCTCCTACCGCGATCTCCGGCTGGCTGAGGAAGAGGTTTGAGGAGCGGCGGGGTCCCTGCAAAACTGCCCCCCTCCGCAAGCCAGATGGGGGTGGGTGATGGGGAGGCAAGGCCCCCACTCCTTGGGCTAAGACGTCCCAGGCCCATCTCCACTCCCCGGAACGAGAGATTTCACTGCACTTCAACCTCTGCATGCGCGCAGACACGCGCACGTGGGAATTCAAGCCAGTCCCCTGTACACCCGCCACCCCCGCCCTCGTGCGAGTCAGCGGCCATATCTTCCAAAATCTTATAGATTTCCATCACACTCCAGTCAGAAGAACAAACCCTTATACCCCAACTGCAATTTCAACAACTTCCATTCGCATTAACACATTCAGTGATTTATAGTGATTTAGAGGAGAATGATAGCCGCTTTGAGACTCCTTCGGGTAGTGATAAAGCGGGATATCAAATCCAAACTCCTCCCCCTCCCCCGCTTCTTCTTCTTCCTACAGGTGAAGCATTTAAACTTTGTTGTTGTTTTTTGTTTGTTTTGTTATTCTGTCCATGATGTTTCTTCCTGTCCTTGTAATATATTATGTCTATCTTTTGTCAGTTGCTGTTCTCCATCATTCTTTGGGCAGAGCTAGTGTCCCGCTGCTGTTTCAGAAGTTCTCCACTGCTCTGTCCGGAGCTTCAGTGTTTTGCAACATTAGCAGCAGCTGCAAAAATCATAGTGTCCCTAAAAAATATCCTGTTTTCGCCATTTTTCTCTCAGCCCAGGGAGTAGAGCAAGCTGTCGAACTTAAAATAACTCAGTAATGAACCTTCTTCGGCAGGCAAGCTCACAGCTTCCTCTTATCTCTCCATTCAGCCAAAGGTTACACTTCCAATTAAATAAAATTCAGTTCAGTCAGAGGATGATAAAGATTAGGGAAGAGCCCGCTCTTAAGTTTCCATCAGAAACCTTTTGTAGAATAGAGCTTCTCTCCCTTTCCCCCCTTTTTTATTTTTACTTTACACACCCAAATCCATTTGATGTTCTATTCCATCTCTGCAATCCATTTTTCACTGCTAGACATTGTTAAGATAAACATGACAACATCTGGAATGAGTTTATGGCTATTAACATCTACATGTGTATTAGGATAACGACTCTGTATCAATTTATATAAGAATGTTTCAGAGTATATTGCATTGGATTTTTGTATATTGTTCTTTTTTCTTACACATCTTTGTTATCCCCCCTTCCCCCCCTTTTTCTCTGTATCACTTTATTTTTTTATAGCTGAAATTCTTTCAATAAAATATTGTCATTGCAGAGAGAGAGAGAGAGAGAGAGAGAGAGAGAGAGAGAGAGAGAGAGATAGAGAACGGCCCATCTAGTTCTCCGGAAGGTTTAGCCCCCTGGCAGGACTCGAACACAAGACCAATGCTCTCCCCTCCTGCAGCTTCCAGCACCTGCTATTCAGAAGAACTGCTGACTCCAGCTGGGGGGGGGGGGGCAGAGCATAATCACGACATGCAAAACTAATATTGTTTAATTATTATGCAGTTCTACTTTTACTTGTGTCCCCCCCCCCAAAAAAAAACTTCCACTGGTTCCAACTACAGTGGTACTTAAGTCCATTCTTAACCTGAAACTGTTCTTAACCTGAAGCACTACTACTTTAGCTAATGGGGCCTCCTGCTGACGCCGCGCTGCCAGAGCACGAATTCTGTTCTCATCCTGAAGCACTATTTCTGGGTTAGCGGAGTGTGTAACCTGAAGCGTATGTAACCCGAGGTACCACTGTAGTTAAAAGCTTTTCCAGATATATAGTAAATTATCCTAAATATTAAGAAAAAAATGAGCTGTTTAACCATTAGGGCTGTGCAGAGTCACCCTGATTTCCCCTGGATCAGTCAGGCCAGGGGTCAAGCACCCCAGTTCCAGCCCCAGATCAGTTCAGGGGCAGAGCTAATGTTTAAGTGGGGGTGGGGTTTAATCCCTAATTAAATGTACAATCTGGAGGGGGAAGGAGGAGATTCCACATCTCTTCTCCGCCTACTGAGAGGAAGGGTAGCAGTAGGGAGACAGCGTTTTGGTGGATATAAGAAACACATTATTTTTCCAATGATATCAAAAATACCTCTTTCTTGAATGGAAAGTAAAAGTGGAGGAAGTAAAAGCAGTCTTGATACACTGGGCACAGGACATCGGACACAACATACTCATGAGTGAATAAGAAAGGCTATGGAAAGTGGATATTAATTTCAGTGCCTGCTAAAACCTAAGGGAAAACATTTTGAAGCCGCAATATAGATGGTACCTAACCCCGGCCAAGTTGGCCAAAATGTATAATAATAGTACGGAAGTGTGTTGGAGGTGCAAAGAGGGGATAGGTACCTTCATACATATGTGATGGGAGTGCAAGAAGTTAAGAGAATTTTGGGATGTCATCTATAACGAATTGAAAAACATGTTTAAATTCCCTTTTACAAAAAGAACTGGAAGCCTTTCTGCTCGGTATTATGTCTATGGAAACCAAGAAAACCTGTAAACCTTTATTTATCTATGCCACTACACCGGCGAGAATTCTGATAGCCAAAAATGGGAGAAGTAACAATAACCCCACAAAATCTGACTGGTTAGCAAAAATGACTGAATGTTTACATCTTGTAAAACTAACAGGGAGAATAAGAGGAAGTACTATTCAAAAAGTTAGTCAAGAATGATCAGTCTTCAAAGAATATCTGAAAAGTTATACAGACAACACAAGTCTCCTGGCAGATACAGACTAAATCTTGAAACTAGAGGGAAAGTATAGTAAATCTGATTAGATAAACATAAAGGAAAAGTAGAATAACTAATATGATATGCATATAGAGTTAAGTTTGGAAACAAAGCATAAAGAGAAGAGTTGGAAGTCAAATATCTGATGTATACGTCGGGTATGTAGGGTATGTATTATATGTAATGTATGTAATGTATGTAATATATTGTACTGTATTTGTTAAGTTCTATGTAAATTGATGCATCTGCTGGG
This sequence comes from Podarcis siculus, assembly GCA_034642415.1. Taxonomy (NCBI): domain Eukaryota; kingdom Metazoa; phylum Chordata; class Lepidosauria; order Squamata; family Lacertidae; genus Podarcis; species Podarcis siculus. The sequence continues at coordinate 10,291 of JAXCMG010009576.1, read as the reverse complement.
TGACCTTGGGCTAGTCACACTTCTCTGAAGTCTCTCAGCCCCACTCACCTCACAGAGTGTTTGTTGTGGGGGAGGAAGGAAAAGGAGATTCTGAGCTGCTTTGAGACGCCTTCGGGTAGTGATAAAGCGGGATATCAAATCCAAACTCTTCTTCTATTCTATATTAGCAATAATGATCATTTTTGAGGGGGAGACAGTGCTTTGATTGAGGTAAGAAACACTTTATTTTTTCAAGTCTGCCCTGTGACGTTTTAGAACAATATATCTGATATCGTTCTAATAACATTAAACAGGTCAGGTTAGATCCAGCATCAGAGTCCCTGCACTTAGCGAAAAGGATATGGGGGGGGGCGCTTATACAGAGATCTAAGGCTGAACAGGAGCTGTTGTGTTGCCCCTTCATTTAGGGAGAATATTCATCGCCCTTCTCTTCCAATATCCGGATGTCAAGAGGAATTTGCTTTTGTCCCCCCGTTCGCTCATCATCTCCTCCTCCTCTGGCAGCAGACCCTCCTTCTTCGCAATCTTCTGCTTCTTTCTTCACCTCCTTGAGCAACTGGATCCTTTTCTGATATCCAAGCTTGCGTTCCTCCTCTTCGGACGCAATGAGCATGTCGATGTATTCTGGGGTGGAGAGCGGGTTGGGCTTCAGGGCAATTTCCTGCAGGCGCCGCAGGCTTTGAGACGCTCTCTCGATCTTTTCCATCAGATTCTCTCTCACCTTGATGTACTCCTGGCTGAGGAGCCGAAGCACCTCCTCCGCTGTCATAACCCCATGGCAGGCGTGCTCATACTTTTTCTTCAGCTCCACATAGGTCTTCTTCTCTTTCCTTATTTCGTCGTTAAATCGGTAATCCTGGTTGCGGTGGTCACTGGCTGAGCACTTGCCGGGACAAACGTTGCATTTTCCTGAGAAGAAACTGATAGCGGAGCAAAAGCGGTTCAGCAGGTCCCAAGTAGCCCTGCAAGGATAGTGGCAGGTGAACTCGCAGTTCTTGCAGTTGGTTGCATATTGATGAGCTCCAGAGAGGTCTTGCTTCACTTTGACGGTGACTGGGAGCTCATACTCAAAATCTCTGTTGGCTGCCATGTCAGCTTTGTGCTGGTCAAGGGCTTGTTCTGTTTGCTTCAGTTCTTCCAGTTTGACCAGCCTGGTTTTGATCTGGGGCAGCAGGCCCTGCACAACTGTCTCCAACTCTTTCCGCTCCCTGAGAACTTCCTTTGTCAAAGACAAACTCCTCGTGTTCAGTTTGCTTAATGAGTCAAAGTAGGTCTTCATGCTGATCATACCCATTTTCCAAAACATTTCGTCAAAGTTAGGGCTCTCCCCGTCCCCCACGACATTGTTGGCAAACAGGGCGGAATTGTTGAATTTGAAATGCACGGGGTTCCCCTTGCCATCTTTGGCGCATGGAACGTTGGCCGTCTTAATGGCCTCAAGGACCAGGGGAGTCTGTGAATCTGCAAAGGTGATCAGGAACTGGATGTTCTCCTTGATATCTTTCCCAAAGATGGAGAGCACGGAATCAAAAATGTATTTCTCGGCTGCTGTTAAGCGGTTTGTGGAAGCCTTGACCACGAAGCAGACGCAATCGATGTGGTCGATTCCTCCTGGAATGGAGAAAAACTCCCGGATCTTCTCCACTAACTTTTTATCCTGCTCTATTCCTCTCGTGTCTCCGAATCCTGGAGTGTCAACAAAAGTGAGAGAGTAAGGGATCTTGAGACCCTCTTGATAGTTCACGACATAAGCCCTCACTTCGGATGTCTGGCTTTCTGCTTGGTTTCTGCCAGTCACTTCATCGATAGGTTTGAACCGGAATTCATCTCCCCATTGCACGCCCAGGATGTAGTTGATCATTCCATTGATGAGAGTGGTTTTCCCAGATCCAGACGCTCCCATCACAATGATCACTTTGTTGGGGACCTGAATGTTCTCTTTCCCTAGCTGGTATGTTAGACAGGATCCAGAGACATCCTGTATGGGCTCCAGTGGCAGAGCATACACTGCTGGTGGCCCATCCTCCACGCAGGTGCTGTCTTGGAAGTATTTACAAGCTATTCTCTTCTCGTCTCCTTCCAATGATGTGGAAACCTCAATCTCTTTGCTGGGCTCACTCTCAGCCCCACTGGCACACATGGCTGAGACTCTGAATCTGTAGGGTGTCTGGGGCTTCAGACCATCCAACTCACAGAACTCTGTTTTCTTCCCTGTTCTTTTTTCAGCCCATTCATCTTTGTCCTTGCGTTTTGCTTCTCCAGCCTCTTCACTGTAGCCCACTTTGTATTCCTTTATGACAGCTCCCTGGCCAATGATCTTTGGGCTCTCCCAGGCTATACTGATTTTGGAAGACTCTGCGATTATCACTCTCAGTTCCCCAGGAGGGCTGGTAGGAAGTGTCTGTACAGATCTACTCAAATCACTAGTCTCACTAAGTCCTGGTTTGCTCCTAGCGCTGTATCGAAACTGGTATTCTGTGTTTGCACTCAACCCTCTCACTTGGAATGTCTCCTGACTGTTGTCAGTATTCACAATCTTCCAATTTTCTTCTCCTGCAATCTTGTACTCTACTTGATAGCTAGAGATTGAATCCCTCCCATAATCAGCTGGTTGAAATGTCAGCTGCACCCTCTCATGTCCAATTCGGCCAACCAGGGGAGGGAGAGGTTTTGAGGGCAGCTCAAAGTTGCTGTTGACCATCTCCCCATCTTCATAGAGGTAAATGGAAGCACCTGGGTTGTTCTGATCTGGGACGGAAGCCACGAGGAACTGGGTCTTCCCATTGGATTCATTGACTTGGGCAAAATCAACAATGGACGTGGCAGCTTTCCGAGCTTTTCTCTGTATGTCTTTTTGCTCAAACCAAGCATTCCACTCCTCTGGTGCATTCTGGACTCCTGTAGGATCTGCTGATCGTTTCTGAAGAAAGTGTTGTAAGCTGGTTAAAAATGGTTCCTTATCATGTAAAGAGGTGAATGTAAATGAGACAACAAATTCATTCTGGTGGTTAAGCACTACCTCTTGCAGTTTATTCTGGGAGGAGATTATTTCTATCCCACTCAGGATATCAAGGTAAGACTCGACCATATTTATCTCTCGTTCCTTGGTGTCCAAAAATTCATTGAGTCTTTGGCCATTGAAGGGTGATTGATTTATGGATGTTAAGATGTCTACCAGAACTCTTTCATCTTTCTCCCCTCTCCGGATCAAAGGCAAGATTTCTGCCAGATCTTGCTGGAAAGTCTGCCTGTGTTGCTTGCAGAAATCCTGAAATCTCTTGATTTTCAACTTTATTTCTGGGAAGGTGCTAGCAATGGGATTAGCAGCCAGATCATTGCATCTCATATCGATTTCGCTCAGTTGCTCCATGACGCTTTGGGCATCATAGATGAGTGCTAAGCTGATCTCACGCACCATCTTAGCTGCTTTGGAATCCAGCTTGGTCAGTGGGTACAGCCAAACTCTGACAGGCACAGCCTTCTCTCCATTGTTACCCAACATTTTGGGCAGAGCAGTGTAGACTTTCATGGCGTCTTCAAAAGTCACTGGATTGCTCTCCAGAGAAAAATCTCCATAGAACTTGCAGTTGAACTGACTGGCATGGTTTCTTTCCTGGTCGTTCTTGTGGAGGGCTGCCTCGCCTTCAATAGTGACCATTTTCTTTATCATAACTTTGAGGCTTCCTTGTATGTCTTGCACAGACTCGGAAGAAGAGACATTTCGGTCAAACACGAAGAAAGCCTGGGCTCCATACAAGATGGCAGTGACAACATGGGTGGCAGTGCAATGCTCAGAAACATCTGGATAAGTGACATTTTGGATTCCCAAATGGCTCATGGTCAGCTGTGAAAACTTGGTGGTAGCTTTGTACTGCAGAGTGACTCTGGCCTGTTTCGTGGACTTCTTGGTGTCTTGAAGGAATTTGCCTGATCCATCCACTTCAACCAATCCCACCAAAAAACTGGCCTTGAGTGATGCAGGGACATTGAGGGCAGAGGCCTTATCATCGATGGAGTCAGATGCAATGATTTCATATTCAGTCTTTGGTTTTGGTTGGATACACAAGCTCTTCTGAAGCGAGTCATCGTCCCAGAGGGTGATTCCTGGGATAAAGCAGAGAAATATGCAAGGCTTGAGTATGCTCATACAAATGTAGAACACAATTAGCCTAATGCCTAAGGTTGTACAGAGAAACAAGGAGTTAAAATAGAGCCTTCATTGCCCACAATGTCTGCGCTCATGAATTTTGTCCCACTGTCATCCCCAATGAAAGAAGTTTGTGCAGTTTTGTAAAACTTTGCAAAAGGCAGGGAAAATATTTGACCAGATATGATATTGGAACAAATGTGAACATTTCATGAGCTTCTGTTGTACAGGCCTCAGAAAGGGGGTGGGCACTGGCTCAGCACCACCTTTTAGGGCTTGAACATCTCCTGATTGAGGCCCTAGAGAGCTGGTGCTAGTTGTTGACTGGCACGGAAAAAATGGGTATATATAAGGAGAATTCCCTGGGGGCCAAGATCCAAGTTGGGGCAAAACAAGTTGGTGAGAGAACCCTAGCACAAAATATGCAGCAAAGCATAGTGTGAAAATTAAAAATATGTGCTTGTGAGTTCCTTCCAAAATAGCCCCCCCCCCAGCATTGAAAAAGACCACATCTTTGGTAAGTTCATAATGGCCTGTAGGATGTGGACCATTTGGATCCCTTCCAATCGGGATTCAGGCCTCACCATGGGACTGAAACTGCCTTGGTCGCGCTGATTGATGATCTCCGGCGGGCTAGGGACAAAGGTGAGAGCTGTTTCCTAGTTCTGCTGGATCTCGCAGCGGCCTTTGACACCATCGACCATAATATCCTCTGGACAGTCTTGACGGGATGGGAGCTGGGGGCACTGTTATACGGTGGTTCTGCTCCTTTCTCCTGGGCTGTGTCCAGAAAGTGGTGTTGGGGGATGAGTGTTCAGACCCCTGGGCTCACTTGTGGGGTGTCTCAGGGTTCCGTCCTCTCCCCCATGCTTTTTAATATCTATATGAAGCCGCTGGGAGAGATCATCAGGGGGTTTGGGCTGGGTGTTCATCAGTATACAGATGACACCCAGCTCTACCTCTCCTTTAAATCAGAACCAGTGAAGGCGGTGAAGGTCGTGTGTGAGTGCCTGGAGGCGGTTGGAGGTTGGATGGCGGCTAACAGATTGAGGTTGAATCCTGACAAGACAGAAGTACTGTTTTGGGGGGACAGGAGGCGGGTGGGTGTGGGGGATTCCCTAGTCCTGAATGGTGTAACTGTGCACCTGAAGGACCAGGTGCGCAGCCTGGGAGTCATTTTGGTCTCATAGTTGTCCATGGAGGCACAGGTTAATTCTGTGTCCAGGGCAACTGTCTCCCAGCTCCAGCTGGTATGCAGGCTAAGACCCTACCTGCCCGCGGACTGTCTCACAGTGGTGCATGCTCTGGTTATCTCCTGTTTGGACTACTGCAATGCGCTCTACGTGGGGCTACCTTTGAAGGTGACCCGGAAATTGCAATTAATCCAGAATGCAGCAGCTAGACTGGTGACTGGGAGTGGCCGCTGGGACCACATAACACCGGTTCTGAGAGATCTGCATTGGCTCCCAGTACGTTTCCGAGCACGATTCAAAGTGTTGGTGCTGACCTTTAAAGCCCTAAACGGCCCCGGTCCTGTATACCTGAAGGAGCGTCTCCACCCCCATCGTTCAGCCCGGACACTGAGATCCAGCGCCGAGGGCCTTCTGGCAGTTCCCTCACTGCGAGAAGTAAGGTTACAGGGAACCAGGCAGAGGGCCTTCTCGGTAGTGGTGCCTGCCCTGTGGAACGCCCTCCCAGCAGATGTCAAGGCAATAAACAACTATTTTATTTTTAAAAGACAACCAAAGCCAGCCCTCTTTAGGGAAGTTTTTAATGTCTAATGCTGTATTGTTTTTAATATTCAGTTGGAAGCTGCCCAGAGTGGCTGGGGAAACCCAGCCAGATGGGCAGGGTATAAATTAATTTATTATTATTATTATTATTATTATTATTATTATTATTATTAAAAACTCATCAAAGGTCAGATTCATGTCATTTTCCATATAGCAGTCAGAAAACACAGGGAGTAAAACTTGGCTTAGTTACAGTGGTGAAAGTTGTGAAATTATTGGTACAAGAACACAATAATGGATTACAGTCCCTCCAGGTGTCCCTATCTTCCAGGGACAGTCTCGGATTTACACAAGGCATCCCGGTTTATGATTTGATCCCGGAATGTTCCGCTTTCCCTTAGGCTTAAAGGTAAAGGGACCCCTGACCATTAGGTCCAGTTGTGACCAACTCTGGGGTTGCGGAGCTCATCTCGCTTTATTGGCTGAAGGAGCCAGCGTACAGCTTCCGGGTCTTGTGGCCAGCATGACTAAGCCACTTCTGGTGAACCAGAGCAGCGCACGGAAATGCTGTTGACCTTCCCACCGGAGCTGTACCTCTTTATCTATTTGCACTTTGACGTGCTTTCGAACTGCTAGGTTGGCAGGAGCAGAGACCGAGCAATGGGAGCTCACCCCGTTGCAGGGATTTGACCCGCCGACCGTCTGATTGGCAAGTCCTAGGCTCTGTGGTTTAACCCACAGTGCCACCCACGTCCCCTCCCTTAGGCTTAGGGCATCCCTATTTTTATCAGAGAAATGTTGGAGGGTATGGAGTTATATGACCTCTGAGCCAAGGAGAAAAGTAACTAGACAAGGCAGCCCTGTATATGAAGCAGCCCTGTATAGGGAATTTTTTTAATGTTTAATGTGGTATTTTTCAAGAAAAAAAGATGCCAGAACTCTCCATGAATGCTTCCCTTGTTCTCTTATAATGAAATGGTGCCCAGCTGAGAGGTGCCGGAACTGATTTCTGGCAGGTTCCTTCTGAAAAAAAGTCCTGTTTTTTTACCTACAGTAATAATTGTGGAAAGATGTATTCTTAATGGCCTGCATAGGCCTGGTGGACTAGAAAGGTATTCAGCAAGCTTTAAAAAATTGAAACAGAACTCACCTGCTGAATCTTTATTGGCAGATGTTGATGATTTGGGCTAAGACGATGCCAAAAAGGTTAAGGAGCAAAGACGCTATCAGGGGAAAGAAGACTTGCTAGAGAGGTTAAAAGCAACAAAAAAGGCTTTTATGCGTATGTTTGTAGCAAAAGGAAGAACAAAGAAACAGTGGGGTCACTCAGAGGAGAAGATGGTGAAATGCAAACAGGGGACACAGAAAGGGCTGAACTCCTCAATGTCTTCTTTGCCTCAGTCTTCTCCGATAAAGAAAACAATGCCTGACCTGAAGAATTTGGAGCAAATGATTCAGCAGAGGAAACACGGCCCAGAATAACTAAGGAGATAGTACTGTTGGTTTCTGCTTTCTTCACTGTGCAGCGAAATGCTTGTCACGGGACATTGTTTACATTCCACAGTCAGAGTTGCTGTTGGGTTTCCCACGGGAATGGGAGACTGGATGTGACGTACACTGGTTTCCTGTTTTTCACAGTTCTCTCGGTGTTTCCGAGGAGAGAGGAGTTGCTTCTCTGCTCTCGCAGAGGCAAGATGCATGTTTGTAATCTCTCAGCATTGAAGTGTAAATAAAGCAAAGTAAAGTATGTGGCACGTACTGCTCATCATTCCGCTGTGTAGAGGAGCCTGCAAATATAACATTTCTGGTTCCGGGCCCAGAAAAACGCAATCAAACTGAAGAATGGACTCCAGAAGTCGAATCGGAGTGCCGGCAGAGGAACAGAGAGACGGATCGGACGTTATCTGCTCTGCGCGTCAAAATGATTGATGTGCTCATGCTCCGGGCAGCCTGCCAGCTCCTAGTTAATGGCTTTATGGCTGGACTTTGAACTTTTAAAGCCGTTTGCCGCGACCAGGCGCAAAGGCTCAAAGGCACAAGCTCACAGGCTTGGGAGGCTTGAAAACCGAAAGCACTTTTAAAAATTGCTTTTGGAATGAGGTTTGAAGCAGCAGTGACGCAGCTTGTTTAAAACGCAGCAGAAATGGCAAATGCAAAGCTGGCTGATGCTTTTGGGATTCCTAAGCTCAATAAGAAAAACTATGCAGAGTGGGTTCTCTATGCTGAGGCTATTCTACGGAAAGAGGGTCTGCTTGAGGTTATTACAGACAACCCCCCAGCTCCAATTACAGATGCATGGACAGCTAAAGATTCCAAAGCGAGGGGAACTCTTACATTGATAGTATCCCCAGAAGAGCTCTGTCTGTTGCGTGGTAAAACCTCAGCCAGAGAAATTTGGGACGCTTTGAGAGAGGCTCATTTGAGGACAGAAGCTGGTTCCTCTTTGTTCTACTATGCCAAGCTGCATGATATGGCACTTGCTGAAGGTGGAGATGTGCGTACACATCTGATGGAGATGCAGAATCTGAGACATGAGCTGCAACAGAGAGGACTCACCTTTCCAGAGGCTGTGTATTCCTTCATGATACTACATTATTTGGGTTCAAGTTGGGAGTCCGTTGCCACTCAGATTGCTGTTCAGCCAACTGCTCAGCTCACAGTAGCCTATGTTACTGCCGTGATTCTGAATGAAGCAGACCGCTGGGGTGCTAGCTGCATGGGTAAGGGGGAGTCTTCACAGACGTCATCCCAAAGTGCAGTGGAACCACCAGATGGCGCCAAAGCGTTGAAGGCACTGAAATGCTACTCATGTGGACGTCTAGGCCATATGAAGAGGGAATGCAGATATCCCAGGGCCAAGACAGAGCAGCGCAGCGAAAGCTCATCGCGTGGAAAAGGCCAAGGTAAAGGCAAAGCTCCGGTGTCCAGGACAACGCAGCACAAGGCAATGGTCTCACGCTTCACTCCAAAGGTTGCAAAGGTCCAGAAGACGTCTAGATCTTTCTTCGTTGTTGATTCAGCAGCGACCCACCACATGTGCAACGATAAGCGACTGTTCGTGTCTTTTACACCGCAGGAAGGTGCGATTCACCAGGCGGATGACCACACGATCCCCAGTCAAGGCTACGGAACTGTTGTTCTTCACAGTTTGGACTTATCGATACAAGATGTACTTTACGTACCAGATGCCACACACAATCTACTCAGCGTTGCGCAGCTAAATGAACGGAACATTGATGTTTCCTTCAAGAACAAGAAGTGCACCATCACCAAGAAAAACGATTATGTATTGCATGCTGAATATGTTGATCGTTTGTTTGTTTTGTATTATGATGATGTTGTGCAGGATGAAACTTGTTGCATTGCAGGTTCTAACAAAAGTTTGCATGCAGGATGTGTCAGGGGTTCAGGAGCAGAGGCACAGGGAAGAGAGGAGATGGAGAGCGAGGGGGAGGAATCCGAGGGGAGCGCAGGAGATGAAAGTGGTCCGAGGGATTCCATGAGCCTCTCCAGTCAATTGGAAGATTCACAGAAGGGGGCGCCAGTGGCCAAGGGCAGGGGGTTCCCAAGGGGAACACTCCAGGAGCAAGGGGGCAGCAGGGACTCCCAGAGCAGTAGTTGGAAATCAGGACCAGCTTCCCCACCAGAGCGGAGTGGGGGGGGAAGAGTCCCAAGCATCGGGGCCAGTGCATTCCCTACCAGGGAGAGAAGACGAGACAGGGCTGACCACGCCTCCATCGGAGAGTCTGACAACGGGGGGAAGGTCAGATCCGGCCAGTGTCCCGGAAGGGGGAAGCAGTGACACAAGCAGTGTGACGGTTAGGAGAAAGGTCACTGGGTTGGCGCGAGAGGCAAGTTCAAATGTACAGGAGCACGGGACAGCAGAGAATGAGGATTGGGAACCTGGTCCTAAAGCCCGCCGGAGGGAGGGGAGGAGCTGAGCGACTCAGCGTCGGAAGAGTCCAGAAAGGGCAATGCCCCAGCGGCCCAGAATAACTAAGGAGATAGTACTGTTGGTTTCTGCTTTCTTCACTGTGCAGCGAAATGCTTGTCACGGGACATTGTTTACATTCCACAGTCAGAGTTGCTGTTGGGTTTCCCACGGGAATGGGAGACTGGATGTGACGTACACTGGTTTCTTGTTTTTCACAGTTCTCTCGGAGGCAAGATGCATGTTTGTAATCTCTCAGCATTGAAGTGTAAATAAAGCAAAGTAAAGTATGTGGCACATACTGCTCATCATTCCGCTGTGTAGAGGAGCCTGCAAATATAACATGTACAAGAATACTTGGCTAGTTTAGATGTATTCAAGTCTCCAGGGCCAGATGAACTGCATCCAAGAGTAGTAAAAGAACTGGCAGATCTGATCTCAGAACCACTGGCAGTCATCTTTGAGAATTCCTGGAGAACA
>JAXCMG010009574.1:0-33789 GCA_034642415.1 Podarcis siculus | reverse complement strand
GACACAGTAAAAAGGCTTTTGCATAGTCAATGAAGCAGAAGTAGACGTCTTTCTGGAAAGCTTTCTCCATAATCCAGCGCATGTTTGCAATTTGGTCTCTGGTTCCTCTGCCCCTTCGAAATCCAGCTTGCACTTCTGGGAGTTCTCGGTCCACATACTGCTTAAGCCTGCCTTGTAGAATTTTAAGCATAACCTTGCTAGCGTGTGAAATGAGTGCAATTGTGCGGTAGTTGGAGCATTCTTTGGCACTGCCCTTCTTTGGGATTGGGATGCAGACTGATCTTCTCCAATCCTCTGGCCACTGCTGAGTTTTCCAAATTTGCTGGCATATTGAGTGTAGCACCTTAACAGCATCATCTTTTAAAATTTTAAATAGTTCAGCTGGAATACCATCACTTCCACTGGCCTTGTTATTAGCAGTGCTTTCTAAGGCCCATTGGACTTCATTCTCCAGGATGTCTGGCTCAAGGTCAGCAACTACACTACCTGGGGTGTATGAGGCATCCATATCTTTCTGGTATAGTTCCTCTGTGTATTCTTGCCACCTCTTCTTGATGTCTTCTGCTTCTGTTAGGTCCTTTCCACTTTTGTCCTTTATTATGGTAATCTTTGTACAAAAAGTTCCTTTCATATCTCCAATTTTGTTGAACACATCTCTGGTTTTTACCATTCTTTTGTTTTCCTCTATTTCTTTGCATTGCTCGTTTAAGAGGCCCTTTTGTCTCTCCTTGCTATTCTTTGGAAATCTGGATTCAATTTCCTGTATTTTTCACTACCACCCTCACATTTTGCTTGCCTTCTCTCCCACGCTCTTTGTAAGGCCTTGTTGGACAGCCACTTTGCTTTCTTGCATTTCCTTTTCATTGGGATGGTTTTAGTTGCTGCCTCCTGTATAATGTTACGAGCCTCCATCCATAGTTATCAGGCACTCTGTCCACCAAATCTAAATCCTTAAACCTGTTCCTCACTTCCACTGTGTATTCATAAGGGGTTTGATTTAGATTGTATCTTACCAGCCCAGTGGCTTTTCCTACTTTATTCAGTTTAAGCTGGAATTTTGCTATAAGAAGCTGATGATCTGAGCCACAGTCAGCTCCAGGTCTTGTTTTTGCTGACTGTATAGAGCTTCTCCATCTTTGGCTGCAGAGAATATATCAATCTGATTTCGATGCTGCCCATCTGGTGATGTCCATGTGTAGAGTCGTCTCTTGTGTTGTTGGAAAAGCGTGTTTGTGATGACCAGCTTGTTCTCTTGACAGAACTCTATTAGCCTTTGCCCTGCTTCGTTTTGAACTCCAAGGCCAAACTTGCCAGTTGTTCCTTTTATCTCTTGACTCTCTACTTTAGCATTCCAATCCCCTATAATGAGAAGAACATCCTTCTTTGGTGTCATTTCTAGAAGGTGTTGTAAGTCTTCATAGAATTGGTTAATTTCAGTTTCTTCAGCACTAGTAGTTGGTGCATAAACTTGGATTACTGTGATGTTAAAAGGTCTGCCTTGGATTCGTATCGAGATCATTCTTTCATTTTTGAGATTGCATCCCAGTACAGCTTTCGCCACTCTTTTGTTGACTATGAGGGCCACTCCATTTCTTTTACGGGATTCTTGCTCACAGTAGTAGATATGATGGTCATCCGAACTAAATTCGCCTATTCCCATCCATTTTAGTTCACTGATGCCCAGGATGTCAATATTTATTCTTGCCATCTCATTTTTTACCACATCCAGCTTACCAAGGTTCATGGTTCTTACATTCCAAGTTCCTATGCAATATTTTTCTTTACAGCATTGGACTTTCCTTTCGCTTCCAGGCATATCCGCAACTGAGCATCCTTTCGGCTTTGGCCCAGCTGCTTCATCAGCTCTGAATCTACTTGTACTTGTCCTTTGCTCTTCTTCAGTAGCATGTTGGACGCCTTCTGACCTGAGGGGCTCATCTTCCAGCATCATAACTTTTATACGCTTGTTGTCTTTGTCCATGGAGTTTTCTTGGCAGGGATACTGGAGTGGCTTGCTGGTTCCTGCTCCAGGTGGATCACGTTTAGTCAAAACTCTCCACTATGACCTGTCCATCTTGGGTGGCCCTGCATGGCATAGCTCATAGCTTCTCTGAGTTTGTCCAAGGCACTGATCCATGAAGGGGGCTCCTTAGAGAGCACCTTAGAGACCAACTAAGTTTGTTATTGTTATGAGCTTTCATGTGCATGCACACTTCTTCAGATATAAGAAGAGTTTGGATTTGATATCCCTCCTTTCACTCCCTTTAAGGAGTCTTAAAGTGGCGAAAGCTGTACTAGGATGCAATCTCAAAAATGAAAGAATGATCTCGATACGAATCCAAGGCAGACCTTTTAACATCACAGTAATCCAAAGTGGCTAACATTCTCCTTTCCCTTCCTCCCCCACAACAAACACTCTGTGAGGTGAGTGGGGCTGAGAGACTTCAAAGAAGTGTGACTGGCCCAAGGTCACCCAGCAGCTGCATGTGGAGGAGCGGGGATGCGAACCCGGTTCCCCAGATTACGAGACTACCGCTCTTAACCACTACACCACACTGGCTCTATACTGAAACAGAAGTCACAAGACCCTTATATATAGTGAGAGGGTGGGGAGGGGTATTGCTCAGAAGGGTGGTGGGAATTGGTGATTGGCTGATAGGTGTGGTAAACCTGTTGACGACTGTTAATGACTGCAATTGGTCTTACAGGAAAAAGCAAGGGGTGAGATGGCTAAAAATAGCTTTATAATGAGATAAGAATCCAATGTCTCTATTCAGACCGGGTCTCTCCATGGTTTTAAGTTTGGAAATAAGTTGCAATTCACAACTTCTCTTTCCAGTCTATTTCTGAAATTCTTTTGTAATAAGACAGCTACTTGAAAAGTTTGGAAATCTCTGGCATGGGCGATAAAATTGAACCATGAGGAACCCCACATTGAAGGCTCAACAAGGCCAAAGAATCACCCTCTGGAAACATCCATCCAAGTAGGACAGGAACCACTGCAAAGCAGTGCCACCCACCCTTAATTCAGATAGCCAATCCAGAAGGATACCATGGCCAATGGTATCCAAAGCCATTGAGAGATCTAGGAGAATTAACAAGGACACATTCCCCTGTCTCTCTCCTGATAGAAGTAATCATACAGGGCAGCCAAAACAGTTTTTCGGCCTAAGCTGGACCTAAACCCTGACTGAAATGGATCTAGAAAATCAGTTTCCTCCAAGAGTGTCTGGATCTGTTCCACAACCACCTGCTCAAGAAAGGGAAACTGACAACAGGCTGGTAGTTACTTAAGAAAGCAGGGGTGCCAACTTGCTCACCACATTGAGGGGGCCCGGCGTCATGTGACCTTCCCACTCCTGCCCAGTGCATTAACACTTTCCTGGTGGCGATGGGGGCTGGGGAGTGTGGAGGCTGATCTTCACCTTCCATGCCTCCCGCCCCCACCTGGTGGGCCAGCACTCACCTATTGACTGCAGGGAGTGAGGTGGGTGAAGCCCCTTCTGCACCCTATAGTTGGCGCCCATGTAAGAAAGGGGGTCTCATGCACAGGAGAGAGGTTGGTCCTGCTGCTTGCTGCCTTCTGGCAGCCATTCACAGCTATTTCCACCATTCCATCTTGACTGTTTAGGACCCACCTAAATGCCCCAGGTATTCTTGTTAATTATCTCTTGGTTCTCCTGAGAAAGGTTGTGTTCTCACGTCCTTGTTGTGGGCACCCAGAGTCGCTTGGTCCTCTGTTGTTGGAAGGCTGGCTTTGGACACGATGGTCGCTCAGTATGTTCCAGTGGCTGTGTTGGATGTTAGCACTCTTAAAAATGCAAGAAGTTTGCTAAGATTGTGGTGGTGTGTATGTGTTTAAAGAGAAGGAGAGAGATTGTGCATCACACAGCTGGTCTCATCTCCTTGTTGGTCTGGAATAATTTCTCTTTTTAGCCTGAGACAGTCTAATATGTTGGTGTGGGAATGGCACCTAGCCATTTATGAAGTACCCCCAACTCCTTCAGAGCTCATTCGAGTATTTTGTGTCGTGACATCTGAAGGGGCTGCTCAAGGAACAGACCCAGCTCTGCTCTGCGTTGGTTGTTGTTCCGTGCTAAATTAAATTTTCTGTCCACTGAAATCACATCAACCTCACTGCTGTTAAAGATCATGGGGGATTGCCTGGCATTTACCAAAATCTCATCCAGGCTGTTACTGTGTTCACTTAGCAAAATTTATTAGATTATGAAGATTTGAGACCTTCAGGCCTTTGCATGTATAACAGGAGTAAAACAGTCAAATAAGGGCTGGGGAAGAAATGGTGGTTTTACATGTGCTTCTCTGTCCATTTGCCATAGAGGTGTTTTCACAATATTTAGTTTGTTTTCAAGAGCCTGCATTGTTCTCCTTTTTATCACTTGTGGTCGTGTTAAGCTCAACTCAGTAGAGATTCACTAGGGTGGAGATACCACCAAGTTAAAATCTCATACCAAACACTAGTGTCAATTCTCTGGCATTTGCGAAACATGCATTTTTATTAATTTGTGAGAAATGAATATCCATGGTAACTTAAGGGAGTCTGGGGAACCTGGTGGGTTGTCACAGTGTAACACAGAAGTCTCGTTTCTATGGGCGCTTCCAGATAATCTGCTTATTCAGCACCCTGGTTTGCCTGTGAGGTGTAACACATTCTCCCATTAATCATTCAAAGTGCAAAAAGTCTGCTTGAAAAAGAAAGGAAGAAAGAGAGAAAGAGGAAAAATTGTTGGGCTAGAGCTCCTTAACCCACTTTAAATGCACGAATCTCGAATTGCAGTATGCGCTCTCTCCCTGCCTGGCAGGCCTTTCCCCACCTCCCCTTTGACGGCAGGACTTCGAGGGACTCCAGCTACAAAAGAAAGAACAAATGTAAGGGCAGAGAGACTCTGCCTGCTATCAGGGGGTGGTTGACTTCACCTCTGCTGACCCACCTCCAGCCCAAGGAGCTGCTGCCACAGGCATGATGTGCATTTTAATGAGCTGAATATCGTGAAAGATTATGAGTCATGGGCGTTGGGAGAGTGTAGGTATGAACTTAACAGTGCTTAGTTTATCTTTTGGCTACTATTGTGCTAGTGTCACTAAAATTGTTTTATAGATTATAAATGCAGTATTGATTTGTTAATGATATAATATGACTTTTCCTTTTACAGTGCTACCTCGGGTTAAGAACTTAATTCGTTCTGGAGGTCCGTTCTTAACCTGAAACTGTTCTTAACCTGAAGCACCACGTTAGCTAATGGGGCCTCCTGCTGTTGCCGTGCCACCGGAGCACAATTTCTGTTCTCATCCTGAAGCAAAGTTCTTAACCTGAGGTAATATTTCTGGGTTAGCGGTGTCTGTAACTTGAAGTGTATGTAACCTAAAGCTTCTGTAACCCGAGGTACCACTGTATTGTGACATTTATCTTATTTTTTAGTTGTTGCTTCATTAACAGTAATCACAGACTGATGTGGCAATGTGGAGAAGTGAACTTACAACTGGAAAAAATGAGAAACTGAAAGATTTGCCCATTCCTAGCTGTGTGCACTTCTGCTGGCATAATAGTACTCTGAAATTTGGGTAGATCATGTGGTAATTGTCACCATGTCACCATATCACATGCTACATCATGTTACAGTCATGTCTGTTCCCCCTCCCCCTGGCCCTCCCATGGTGCTCTGACCAAGCAGAAGCTTTTTCTAGTGGTTTAAATGTGGCTGGGATAACACACAAGCTTGTTTTATTGGCCTTCATTTAGAGGTGCTGTTCCTCCTCATTTGCACTGTTGGGGCCCCACCAGCAAATGCGCTGTCATTCCTGATAGATTTTGGCACTCTCCAAAGTC
Source organism: Podarcis siculus (assembly GCA_034642415.1). Classification (NCBI taxonomy): domain Eukaryota; kingdom Metazoa; phylum Chordata; class Lepidosauria; order Squamata; family Lacertidae; genus Podarcis; species Podarcis siculus. Next base: position 27,941 of record JAXCMG010009574.1, on the reverse strand, counting down.
AGTGGATTCTCTGCTACTGTAAGCTGTGCCTCCAGTTTTGGTTTTTTAGCTCATTCTTTCTCATCTGTCAAGTGAAAATAGGCAGTTTCTACACAGCAAACTTCTATCAGGTTATCTTAATCACTTTAGAGGCACCTACGCCACAAATATATCAGATAGCCAATCCTAATCCTGGAGCCAGCTAAAAGCGGAGGCTGAATTATTTATTTTGTTACAATGAAAATGTCTGAATTTTATTGAGTTTTCTTGGAAGAACTTTATCGTACTTGAAGCTTGCAAGATAAAAGATTGGTGTTCCATCTCCTAGAATATTCTTTCTTTCATAAAAAAAAGCAGAGTGTACCTGTCTCCTTTTAAGGTCCTTTCACTTTCAAACTCAAATCAGTTTTTGCCATGTTAACGCTGAGATGAGACCAGTTGCTTTTAAAAAGGGAAAGGTCTCTAGCAATGTTAAATAAATGACTTCACTAACTGTGCCTGCTCTCAAAGTGCACCCTGCAGTGGAGTGTGCCTCTGGGGGTGAAGTCAAACCGCTGTGTTAGCAGCACTGAAGTTACCTCCCCAGGGCACAAACCTGGGCAGTGCGTATGGAGTTCCTGGGCTGCCCAAACAACAAGACCCCTCCCTCTCGGCTTCATTGATGTGGCCGAAAGGAAAGCAGAGCAATACATTTGGCACCAGCTTGGCTGCAGGAGTTGCCGGAAGGAGGCGTACAAGGCACCGTCCGACCCTCTTAGGGACTCCAGTCCGGATTTGTGTAGGGTTCACTCCTTAGCCTTTCCTTCTCCCAAAGATGTCCCACAAGGCAGCGGAGGTTTAGCAGCAGAGTTTTCCTTCTCCTAGATGGGCTCCCTTCCCAGGCGGATGAGCCCCACCTGCCCCTCACTTCCCTGGGAAACATGTGCAGAAACAGCCTTCTTGACTGCTGGATCCACTAGTGGCCTCGTCTGCACCATCCGCCTGAGCCTTTTGCATGCAGGGGAAGTCCCTAAGGGACCCATTGACGACCTTCACCTGGTTTAGCTGGGTTATATGGGGTGCTAGGGGAGGGGTGGTACCCATCGTGCTCCTTCTGGGATAGTTTGCCCAGCTTTGGTCTCCACCCTGCACTCAGCTATCACCTGTGGCTCCTAGATACTGTCAGCATGCAACAGTGGCCACACCTCTGGATGGCGTAAAACTCTATTGCAGTGGTCAGCAAACTAAGGCCCGGGGGCTGGATCAGGCCCAATTGCCTTCAGGATCCGGTCCGCGGACTGTCCGTGGATCGGCGTGGGGATTCTGTTCGTTCGGGCTGCGCCATTCCCCCCCTGCACCATTCCACCCCTTCCACTGCAGTGGTGCCTCCTCCCTCCCTCCCTCCTCCTGGCTTCTCCTTGCCCTGCCTAGAGGAGGAAGGGGGCTGGGCTGAGCTGGCTGAGCACCATTTTAAGCAGCCCCTCTCTGGAGCCAGCCACTCATCTTCCCTGCACCATTGCCGCCCTGGTGCTCCTGTGGGCCAGAGAGCGGAGCGGATGAGCTCCCTCTGTCTACCCACAAGGAGAAGCAGCAGCAGCAGCGGTGGTGGTGGTGGCAGCCCTTGGGAAGGTAAGCACATGGGTGGGGAGGAGGACTACTTGCCCCCTTCACCTCTTCTTCCAGCTCCTCCCCCCAGTGCCGCTTCTCCAGCCCACCACAAGGTCTGAGGGACAGTGGACTGGCCCACAGCTAAAATTTTTGCCAACCCCTGGTCTATTGCCTGATGATAACTATCCCCTTCCAAAGGCAGGAGCAAATAAAAGGGTCTTTGAATTCCTTCTGAGCAGTGAGTGGGGAATGGGGCTGCCTGATGTCCTCCCACCCCCCCCCCCCAATGAAGAAGCTGCCACAGAGAAAGCTTGTGCATGAGAAGAACAAGGTGGATTATCTTTGGGTGGTATTTATTTTGGAGAATGAAACTGTTGGGTATTCTTTCTGAAGTAATTATGGGTTACAGTAGTATTTCTGATGCTCTTCTCCTTTGAAACCAATGAGGTCTGACAATGCAGGGCAAGGCAGCTTTCCATGTCTGCTGAGAGGAAAATCCAGGGACAGGTTTTGCATTGCTCTTTTCTTGGCACCCTGTGCTGCCGCTTAAAAAATATGTTTTGGAAATCGGTGTTGCTCATGCAGAAAGAAAGCAAAGGACTGAGTTGCTAGTGCTCTTTCTTGGTTCTGAAGCTTTGGGCTTTTGGTATGCCCTTGGCATCTTCCTTCTACATCAGCCGCCACTGATTGTGGTTTCTATGCATGGCAGAGCTTTGGGGTCTGCGCTTCCATGCCACCCTTTCAGTTTGACTTTTCACATGTCATTGCAACCTTTATCTTTTGGTATCTTGGAGGGGTGGTGCTAAAGTGGACCACACCCCCAGTCCATTTAAATAACTATTGCATATGAAATCCTCATAATTTCATTGCATAACCAAAATCCCATGTTCCAAAATCCAGAGCTGTGTTTTTAATGCATCCCCCCCACCCCCCGTGGTGAATGAATGGGTGGAGTAAGATTGGGTATGTTAATGTCAGGATGCAAAGCCAGAATTCAAAGCAGCGATTCTGAATAAAGCATGGTGTTGATGGTAAGGAAGAGTGGGCAGCAGAATACTAAGCAGGAGCAGAACTCTTGGAAGGGGCCGCTCTGCCTTGGCTTGGAAGGGCTTCCTTAGCAGACTGTCAAGCCCCTCGTGAACAGACGAGAGAGTGCAAAGTGGCAGTTTTCCTGAAACAAATGCAGCTCTGTGACACAATGCACTGCATTCCAAGGGAAGTGGGATGTGAAAGTGTCTGTGTTCGCACATTCTCTCTGATCGCAGATTTCACAGCTTTTTTTAAAGTGGGCTGGCAAGCTGCTCCCTTTGGATCTCAGAAGCCAGTGGACCCTCCCTTCCCATGTTGCCCAAAGCCTGAAAGTTGGTTTATGAAACTTGTTTCCCACCCCTCAACTCAAAAGTCAGAGTAGCTTATGTCAATAGAATAGACACACAGTAACACAAAATCCATAGAATGAATAGCAGCCATGACTACTGTTCTACATGCAGTGCTGGAGGTGAAATGTCTCTTGACACCTGTTGCTGCATATGGCAGGTGGGCAGAAGGATGTTGTGCTCAGGTCCCGCTTTGGGGCTTCTTGCAGGTTGGCCACTGTGAGAACAGGATACTGGACTAGGTGAACCAGCGTAGGAGTGGCCGTTCCCTGCTTTCCCCTCAGAAGCTGTTAGGAAGCTGTAGATCAGGAGAATGTCAAGTGCTTCTCTCTGGTGGATTGCATGCTTGAAGAGCAGATCTGAGGAGTGGTTCCTGGCTGTTTGGAGATCAGAAATAATACCTGCATAAAGTGTCAAGTTTGCATAGATTCTGTTCCTTTTGCAGTTGGGGTGCTTTGGTTTTCGAATGAGCATGTCAGTGACATACCCTCCAAGTGCCCTGATTTCCCAGGGACAGTCCTGGAATTACAAAAGCCACCCCACCTTCTGATTTGATCCTGGAATGTCCCTATTTTGCCTGCCAATGCTGCCACCACTGAGCTCAGGAAGGAGGAGCCAGCGCTTGTCCCAAGCAGCCGTAGCTGCAAGGGAGCAGCATCCTGCTGCCTCTTCCTTAGGCAACTTTGAGTGGCTGCTGGAGAGCAGGCAAGGAGGAGGAGAGGCTGCCTCATGTGTCACGCCAGCTCTGAGGGGCAGGCAGAGGGCAGGGCTGCCCTGGGTGATAAGAAAGGGGGAGCAGAGTAGAGCTCAAGGAGACTTGTTTTTTTAAAAAATGATTTGTACCTCTGCATCTTCCTAAAAATAAATAAATGATTGGTGTGTTTTTCTTTTTGTAAATCTACCATAGAATAAAATGAATTAAAACCGGGATTAAGGGGTTTTCTCAGGGTGGTGGGGGCATGTGTGCCGTGTCCCATTGGAGGAAATGCTTTGTGGGGGGTTGAGGAGGGTTAGTTGTGGGGCGTGAGAAATGTTGGAGGGGATGCAGTGAGAGCGGTGGCCTCTTGCACCAACCTCCATCGGGCCTTTTCTCTCTGAAGCATTCAAACGTGGTAACTCTTGTCTTCCATAATTACACTGAGGCAAGAGTTATCTTCACCAGTTCAAGTCCTGATATATTCCGTAAAGCTATAAAATAGCCAAATTATGTTTTCAGGATTTTCACTAGGCAGCCATAAATGTCAAGATACCTTCCAAAACCGTATTTATATTCCCCGGTGCCACTATTTTGGCTTCTCTCCCCCCCTCCCCTCTTCCTGCTCCCCACCCCACCCCCAAATCCTTAGTGCAAACTCTGGACTTGCCAAATGTGCTGGGTCTCTGAGTCTGAAGGATTAAGCCAGAAGATAAATTCTCCCCAACTGTGCTGGAGTATTTAAAATGCAGAGAAGTAGCAGTCTGTAAACAATGCAAAGCAGGGCAGGGAAGGGAAGGGAAGGGGGCTGCTCGGAGGGGCAGCCCTGAAGTCAAGGACAGGCATCTGTTTTATGTAAAAGAAACATTTCGCTGGATAGTCATCTGCTTTGCTTTTAAAGCTACGGCAAGATGAAGCGATAAAAAGGCCAATGACACATTTCAAAGCGGAGATGTGAACTCTTCCTGAGCCAATTAAGCTGTCAATATGCCCTGATTTTGTATCTTCTCTGACAAACTGGGTCACCTCAGAGCCATTACTCATGCTGGCGACACTTGCCAGGCACTGCAAAATCAATCCAGCCATTTATAGTCTTATGATATGTTATGATGGTATATTAATCTGTGTTTAAAATAAAAGGAGTGAGGGAGGCCCACGCAGGAGAAGCTGCCCTACATATAATGTGAGGCATATTCACTCTGCACAGGCCTAACACTTCACCTTTGCAGCTTTTAAGCATTGAGTTGGTTCAGCTGATCCTCCAAACCTTGGCCTGGAGGATTGGGAATGAACTGCAGCTTCCTTCCTGCCTTGGTTTGCTGTGACACCCGGATCAGGGAAGTAAACTTAACCCCTGACCAATCACTGAATGCAAATAAATGAATGAAATAAAAGTTTTTAGATGAACACGGTGTATTTCTCTCTCATGCGTATGCAAGAATTGAAAAAACTGTCAAAATTAAATATATAACTGACAGACAATAAAACAAACACACAATAACAGCTCAATGATCCTATATGGTTTTACAGTATTTTAGTAGCAGCACAGTGCACCACCTCCCATAAATCTGTTCTGATCTCTAGCTATGCAGGCTAAATATTTTAATGTTTCAATATTTTAATGTTGTATTTTAATTTTGTTTTTAAGTTTTAATCATTCAACTTGTTTTTATTATTGTTTGTTAGCCGCTCTGAGCCCGGCCTTGGCTGGGGAGGGCAGGGTATAAATAAAAATTATTATTATTAAATATGTCTTAAAACTCCCAGCTATGCCATAGAAGCAGAATGCAAAGGCATCACAGCTCGAAATCATATGGAACACAACCCTTGTAACCGGATGTGGGTTGCCTTCCTCAGGGCCATCCTTGTGCATGGACTTGGATACCGTGTATCCTCGAGTATAAGCTGACCTTTCAGCACATTTTTTATGCTGAAAAAGCCCTCCTTGGCTTATACCTGAGTGAGGTGGGCGGTGGCACCACCAGGTTTGCGGTGTGGTGAACCATCTCATACTCGAGTCAAGAAGTTTTCTCAGTTTTTTGTGCTAAAATTAGGTGCCTTGGCTTATATTTAGGTCGGCTTATACTCGAGTATATACGGTACTCAATTATTTAAAATATGCAGAAAATGCTTCTTAATAATGTAAAACATAAATCTCCACTCTTCCAATTATACTTTTAAGGGGAAAAATCAGTTATAATAACCTACACTGCATATTTTCACAGGGAGTTGCATATCACCGTGCTGCTGAAGAATTTTAAATTATTTCTTTTTAAAGCTATGAACCTGCAGCAGTGGTATATGCTTCATGGTAAGCCCTGATTTTTATTGCAGCTGTTAATTTTTTCCTTGACATTTTTACTCATCATAGATTTTATTTAATGCTATAATGACTTAATACAGCAAATATAAAATATAAATTTAATATATATTTAATCAGATTTCAGATTTGAGCGGAATCCATCTTTATTTACACATCTATTCTCAACTTTTTGTGACAGGAATATTCAAGTCTTCAAAGACTGTTTTCTAGGGACAGAAGAGACATCCAAAGTGAGAAGTCTGTGCTAAGCACTGTCATCTACAGGTTCAGGACAAGCCCTGTTCTCCTCTTCCCCTGGAAATGTTGAGCAAGTGTGTTAATCATTTAATGTGTGACAGAAATAGAACTGTGAAACTAAACCATTTTAAAATGGAATCTCAAGCCATGTTAGGTTTCTTGGAACACAAGCAGAGGCCTTCACTATGGTGGCAATGACTTCCTTGATGTTAGGTCAGCTTGGTTTACCCAAAGAGGCTTAAAGAGAGCTAGGGACCATGCTTGACTCTTCAGTCTACTCTTGATGAAGTCCAGATTTATTTAAGTTGCTTATTAAAATAAAAACATAGGGTTTACACGTCAGGGCTTATGTTCTCTCGGTTTAGTTTACTCAAGTCAGGCAAAGCATACTTTGCTTCCAAACTACTGGAAATGGAAGCTTGAACTAGGTTCCCAGTGATGATTTGTAGGTAAACTATGGATTGCTAAAACCAGGAAGAGAAGAAGTCCTAAACCTATGAAAGGAATTCAGCATTGTATTATCATCGTTCCAGTAGTACAAGCATTTGTTTACCAGCTAGAACAATCTTCGCCCCCTCCATGTAGTATTCTGTTGCTCCAGAGGTGGGGGTGGGGGGAGATTGGAAAAAGGGGAAATCCTTACCAGAAGGAACACTAGTGCTAGATTTCGCTAATGCACCAGTCTAGTTGAACTGGCCCTTTGTTTTGAAGATAATATGAATTGGGCCATTATGTCTGAATTCCTAAATCATGGTAAACACAGGGCTAACAAGCAAGTTAGATGTGGGTTTGCAACATGCAGACCATGATAACCACCACACCCTTTTCTTGGCAAAGTAATTAACATGGATGGCATTTGCTTCTTTTGATGCATTCTCTCTGCCAGCAACAAAGCAGGCAGGTGTTTTTGGTGTGTGTTGGACGTCTTTGCCTGGTTTAAAAGGTGATGCACCATAGGTAGTGCTAACCCAAAATAATGCATTGGAATAGATATTTTGTGATTATCCTCCATAGTCGGTTCGTTGGTGGGAATCACAAGCAAGGATTGTCCTATCTGCTCAGGTCCTTATTGTAGGCTTCCAGTTGGTGTGTCTTGTTGGCTGTGGTAGGTAAAGTATCTCTGAAAAAAATTACGCATCACCTGGGAAGACAGGCGAACTAATGCCAGTGTACTGGAAGAAGCAAAAAGTTCACGTGTTGAAGCAATGATTCTTCAACATCAACTTTGTTGGACTGGTCATGTTGTATGGATGCCTGATTGATGTCTTCCAAAGCAGTTACTCTATTCTGAACTTTAAAATGGTAAGCATAATGCTGGTGGTCAACAAGAGAGGTTTAAAGACGCTCTCAAGGCAAATCTAAAAAAATGTAGTATAAACATCAACACGTGCTTTGAAGACGCTTGAACTCAGGACGCAAGGGAGAAACGTGTTAGGAGGAAGGCATGCTTGGCAAATCCACACTGGGATCAACTCCCACCCAGAAACCAACGTCCCCACTGTGGAAGGACGTGTGGATCCAGAATTGGCCTCCACAGCCACTTAGGGACTCACTGTTAAGACCGTGTTCATGGAAGACAATCTTACTTGGCTACGAGGGGTCGCCAAAGAAGATACTTGGCTGTGGAGAGAACAGGACTGGATGGGCCACTGGCCTGATCCAGCAGGCTGCTTATATGTCTGTGTATTTGGGGGTGATGGAGGGCAAGGACTGGCTTTCTAATGCTTGGTGGCTTAAACACAAAGGGAGAACTGACTGCTCTGGCTAAAGCTCTAGTACATTGGGGGAAAACAATTTCCACACTTGGGCAAGAGGAACTCCTATCTGTTTCCCCCTCTTTTGGGGGCCTGGAGTTAATGGCAAACCTTGACAGCCACTTTAGCTCAAGTGAGAGTGAAAGCACACATGCCCCAGGGGCACTGGAGTGTGTGTTTATCTTACATGGAGTCTCAAAGAGATGCTAGACTGATCAGGAGGCCTGCTGGGCAGGGCACATGCTTCCCTTATCTTGCACCTGCAGGTCTTGTAATTAGTGTTTGAAGGTCACTGACCTGGCAACCGGCCAAATAGGTCACTGACCTGGCAACTGGCCAAGGGTGTTTATCATTCTTGGGTATATTAAGACATTGCCTCTTTGCTTTGCTGCAAGGAAGCTCTGTCAGATTGGTACTGAATTAGAATCATAGAATCATAGAGTTGGAAGAGACCACAAGGGCCATTGAGTCCAACCCCCTGCCAAGCAGGAAACACCATCAGAGCACTCCTGACATATGGTTGTCAAGCATATCTGTGCTGTATTATTATTATTCTGTGCTGTATTATTATTATTATTATTATTATTATTATTATTTATTATAAAAAATTATTTACTGCCCTATACTCAGAGGTCTCAGGGCAGTCCACAGAACAAAATCAAAATATAAAACCACAAGATATATAATCAAAATAAAAACAATGCAATGTATGTATGCTTTGAGTTGTACTTGCTTTGCATTTGAAGCCTCCACCTTCTGTTAGGGATCTAGTGGAAGCCTGTATATAGTGAAATTGCCTTAATGCTTTGCACTGCCATGAACCTACACGCTTGGGGTGTTGCACACGTATGGCACACGCCATGCAGCAACAGTTTCTAGCCTGGTCTGGGAATTCAAGTTGCCTTTCTGTCTAGGCTGCTCTCTAATCAGAGGTCCTGACCAGGACTGCCGGGAAGAAAGAATCTGATCGGCAATCTGATGGTTAAGTCTGAGAGTGGATACAAAGGTGGGTTTTGCTTTCTTCTCCCTCCCACATTTTGGAATGCAGAAATAAAGAAAATAATCAAACTATCAATTCTAGCATGCAGGGGGCCACCTTATCTAAATTATATAATTCGGTATTTGAACGATTGGTATTAGTAATTGTATTATAAATTGGTATTGTTATAATGAGGCTATTATTGGATTGTAATTGAAAACTAATAGAATTATTATCAGAGTTTAATTTTCAGGTAGTAGGAAGATAAATGTTGGAAGTCTGTGGCTGCGAAGCAGAGGTAGCCCAGGCTCCTTCTCCCATTTGGGGGCAGTCAAAAGGCTGGAGCTCCCTCCTCACAGAGGAAGTGTGTGTGTGTGTGTGTGTGTGTGTGTGTGTGTGTGTGTGTGGCTTGAGTGTTTTTCTTCCTTACCTGCTAGCAATGCAGACTCTTTGCCACACAAGGAGGATGGTTGCCCAATGCCCAGACTCTCATCACAGCTCAGAAAGAATCCCAGCAGAGATTGAAGATCACAAAATATGCAGGGAAGTGAAGTGTGGAATTATAGCCTGCTAGACCTTTAAAATATGCCCTTCCAAGTTCCATCCAAAGTTCCCCACTTCCTCTAGCATAGAAAACGACCACACATTTGGGTAGTTAAAGGGAGCCAGTCAGGTTCAAAATGGCCCTTTCCCCCTGTGCCCCAAATTACTCCTGTGTGATGAGGAGTTTTTCTGACAGCACCACATGCCACATCCTGTCCATCCATCCATCCATCCATCCATGTCTGCTGGGTAAAGCGGGATGCACCCTTCCAGTGTAAGGTGACCTCAGCTCACACAGCTGCCAACAGATGTGCCCAAAGGTACTGAAAGTAAGGTGTACATACATAATTTTATTTGAAGCATCTTTTACCCTGCCCCTTTGCCCCAAAGGCTCCCACAGTTGTTTGTGAAAATCAGTAATAGGTTGGTTCCTGCCTGCAGGCTTACCATCTAAGACATGTCACAAAATGAAAAGGGCTTGGATGGGAGAAGGAAAAGCAAGTTCCAGCACTAGCTCTTGGCTGCAGAGCGGATGGAATGGAAATGGGTTATCTAAATTAATAAGGAAAGAAATGTGATAATCCAGACACATTATGTGAATCATTCTTCTTCAATGGATCAACTGACATAAAACTGCAATCCAAAATATATAGTCAATCGTGACTGGTTGATGGCCCATGCTAATCCTGCATCTCTAGCTTGGAAATCATGCCTGAGAGGCAATCGCACTAATTCAGTGTGCCAAAGACGATCTTGTACAACTCTCACTTGGAAGTGGCTTTTGTGTGTGTGTGTTTAGAAGCCTTTCCAAGTGCTTTAAGCAGTAAAGTGAGGCTCCATTTGGAAAGCAGGAATAGTTCTCCTGCAAAAGTTCTGCTTGCTCCCCCCCCCCCATACAGTCTTTCATTGTCGGAGGGCACCAAGATTGTGTTTTATAAAGAAGCAATTTAAAAACTGGGAGAGCTGTGAAACAGTTTCTGGGATTAGAGATCATACACTACAAAGCACTGCTTTAAAGAAATGTTTGCTAAAGTATGGATTATGCTAAATATATATATCTTCCTCTCCACGCCCCCTTCCTACCCTTACATCTCTATGCCTCAATTTATTGCAGCAATTCATTGACGATGTACAATAGCTTTTGCCCTTGTGGTGGTTGGGAGGGGGGAATTGAGATGATTTTATCTCTCCCCCCCTTCCCCCTATTTTGCTGTATTGCCACACAATGCACCCCACATGTCTGAATTTAGCTGTTTGAGATTGCAACTCGGGGAGAGCACACATACAACTATTAAGTTGTGTTCTGTTATGTTTCTATTAAGTTGTTTTATTATGTTTCACTAGCTGTAAACAGTCACTGAAAAGCTGTGTTGGGGAGTCCAGCCATTCAGCTGGAAACTTCACCACATTGGGCCTGGAACTTGCCCCGGAACAGAGAGCTCTGGAAGAAACCCAACTGTTGGGAGGCTTCTGGGCAAGCCCTGTACTAGCCTGGAGGGGAGACCCTGGGGAGCCTGATGTCTGCACCAAGCGGGGCTCCAGGCTGCACTCTCTGCTAGCCAAAGAACACTTCATGGGAAGCCCAACTTGCTATTCTTGGTCAGCGGAGGAGTGAAGCACGCAGGATAGGGATATGCTGAAGCACTGACCCCCTCAGGGTCATTTGAGGACATCCTGTGGGAATCTGGTTGGTCTTTGATGCAAGCAGGATGCTGGACGTGATGCACCTTAGCTCTGAAAGAGAAGGGAACAAGCCATGTATCATAAAGACACCACAGTCACTCCTGCACTTCAGTCTGAAGGAAACACAATCTCTGGTTGATTGCCTGGAACCACTGGCATCTTGCACCACACAGAGATTTGGGTGACTAGCAGCAGTGCAATCAGTTCAATGCCAGCTTGGGCAGATGCTGGAGGAAAAAAAGGACACCAGAAATGAGCTCATGCCCCTTCCACACATTCAAAGTGTCTTCGCTTTCCTCAAAGAATACTGGGAACTGTAGTTTGTGAATGGTGCCAGGAACTGTAGCTCCGTGTGGGTAACCTAGAGTTCCCAGGATTTTTGCGGGGAGCCATGTGCTTTAAGTTTGCAGTGAGGATGGGACCAGATTCTCTTTTTCTGTCACTTGAAATGGAACAAGCATTTGTTCAATTTGAATATCCTCAGATGCATCAAAAAGAGCTGAAAACCACACGATTGCCTTTGACTCCATAACATTTTTACATTTCAAATTCTGGCTTAAAAACGGATCTGTAATTAGTTCTAAAAAGAGCCTTAAAAAAGAAAAGGTGTTTTGTTAAGGATTGCAGAATGGGATTCTAGGTGACCTAGAGGGCAGAATGTCCAGGAAGGACTACCTTCCCCAGGGGGAGCCCAGGCCAGCTCTTCACATCACCCAGAACTCCAGTTCAGCACCCGTAAGAATAGGGGCTCAAGGAGTCAGAAGCTCAAAATGAATATGCCCTTGATCATGTGGAGCTCAGCATTAATATCTTCCATTTATCTGAATACCACTTTCCCACAAAATTGTGATCACAGCATATCAAGGGAATAACAATAACAGTTCAAAAATCACTCTGTACAACATTTCAGGAAAGAATGCAAATAAGCTAACCTAATTTTAATGGCTTACAAGTAAACAGGAGAGAGAACCATGCCGAACCCAGGAATAAAATGGTGATGTGCAGAACTGGAGGTGGGGATGGCGAGTCAGGGTTCCAAAAGGCAATCCTCAGTTGACTTCCATGAGCTGGATGGTGGCTACACTTGGCATTTGTGGCATCTCAGCTTTCACCTGGGTTTCCTCTCTGTCACTTTCCCAATGCTCACCTGGGGAGGTTAATGCTGCCATTCCTCCTTCAAGCCCCCCATCTACCCACGGTTTCCTTCTTAAGAACCTAAGAACAGTCCGCTGCATCAGGCCAAATGCCCACCTAGTCTAGGTTGATGATCACCACTGCTGCTTGTGGGAGGGACTGCCGCAGGCAGTGGCGTAGCATGGGGGGTGCAGGGGGGGGCTGGCCGCACCGGGCGCAACATCTGGGAGTTAGGGTTAGGGGGCGCAAATCCACGGGTTAGGGGGCGCAAATCCACGGGTTAGGGGGTGCAAATTACTTGCCTTGCCCCGGGTGCTGACAACCCATGCTGCGCCACTGGCCGCAGGTTAACTATACACTTTGTTACACAAAGTCTGTTGTGCACAAACTCTACTCCTTGTGACACTCCTGTAATCTGTGTGGCCAGTATCTGTGTGGATTACTCCCCTCTTAAAGGTAAAGGGGCCCCTGACCGTTAGGTCCAGTCGTGACCGACTCTGGGGCTGCAGCGCTAATCTCGGTTTATTGGCCGAGGGAGCCGGCGTATAGCTTCCGGGTCATGTGGCCAGCATGACTAAGCCGCTTCTGGCAAACCAGAGTAGCACACGGAAACGCCGTTTACCTTCCCGCTGGAGCGGTACCTATTTATCTACTTGCACATGACGTGCTTTCGAAATGCTAGGTTGGCAGGAACTCCTCTCTTAAGGTGGCATAAATGGTTCTCCTCTTCCCATTCCATCCTCACAACCACCTTGTGAGGTAGGTTAGTCTAAGAGATTGTGACTGACTCCAAGGTCACCCAGGGAGCTTCATGGCTGAGTGGGGATTTGAACCCTGGTGTCCCAGGTCAAAGTCCAGCACTCTAGCAACCATTACACTGCACTGGCTCTCAATTCACAAGCCACCCACTCGCCCCCTTTTCCTTAGCACTGTAAGTGGAGGGAGAATCAAGACTTGTGTTCCATGGAAGGTCTCCTCTTCTTCTGGCTTACCAGCGACACCTGCTCTGTCAATCAAGTGCTGACTCTACCTCCAGGATGAGTAGGCTTTTCCTGCATGCTCCACTCCTCCACCGAAGGAGAATGGCTGGTCTGCTTGAGGACCTGCCTTTCTGCTCACTTTTGACTGCTTGTAGTTTATAGGGGACGCGGGTGGCGCCGTGGGTAAAAGCCTCAGCTCCTAGGGCTTGCCGATCGAAAGGTCGGCGGTTCGAATCCCCGCGGCGGGGTGCGCTCCCGTTGCTCGGTCCCGGCGCCTGCCAACCTAGCAGTTCGAAAGCACCCCCGGGTGCAAGTAGATAAATAGGGACCGCTTACTAGCGGGAAGGTAAAAGGCGTTTCCGTGTGCGGCTCTGGCTCGCCAGAGCAGCGATGTCACGCTGGCCACGTGACCCGGAAGTGTCTGCGGACAGCGCTGGCCCCCGGCCTATAGAGTGAGATGGGCGCACCAACCCCAGAGTCTGTCAAGACTGGCCCATATGGGCAGGGGCACCTTTACCTTTACCTAGTTTATAGTAACAAGCCACCCTTCCCTTCCATCCAAAATCTGTTTCTTGCGAGCTAATTATACCATACTCTTCCAGTAGGGTATACTTTTTTTCCTCCAGAGTCTGCTGTTCCTGTTCCACAATATTCCCGAATAGGAGGTGTTGCGTTCTGTTAACTATGACTTTTGAGAAGTTTGTCCTTAGCTCAACCCAGTAGTTGAAGGAGGGGGGAGGGGGGAGGGAGAAAGATGTGTGTGTGTGTGTGAAAATATTTATCTATTAAATTTCTGCCCCATTCTTCTCAAAGTAGCCCAGAGCAGAAAACATCAAAAGGATAAAATAATGCAACATAAAATAAAACGTAATTTAAAAACAACTTAAAAAACCACCCAACTTTGCTTTCCCCCTCTCACTGAGAGTGGATTCCCAGGGTGGAGCGTCTTCCTGCCCTCCTGAAACCAGAGCTAAGAATTCCTTGCTTTAAGTGGACCTATTTTATTAAGAGTTTTGTGCAGTTGTAGGTGAACCCTCAAGGAGGTTCTTGCACCAAGGTGAGAGAGGAAACAAACCAAAATGGAGATTGGGGGGGGTGTGAGATTTCCACAACAGCAGGCATGAAAGTAAGAGAAGTAGTAATATCCTCCCAGAGTTGCTTACTTCAAGGTTGCTCTGGCCAGTATCATTCAACAATCAAGTGCTTGGCTAAACAGGAATGTTTTTAAATTTCTTCTGAGCATCAGTGATGAGACAGAAGCACCTTGTTGGAGAGGACTGGATTTCACATATGGGGAGAGAGACACCACTGAGAAATGCTGCCATGCCTGAGAGTGCATCTCATATGTCTGAGAGTGTGGCTGGGAGTTATCAAGAAAACCTTATGAGAATTGTTGGAGTCTCTGATATGGAAGAAGGGGCAGGTGGAAGAAGCTCCCTCCACGGCCACTTACATTTTTAATCTTCGCTGTGTGGTCTTCACAGCCCCTCCACAAAGACAAGTGCTGGCAAGAAACCAGGAGGCCCCCTCCCTCCTTTTTAAAGTGGAGCATCTTAAAAGAACAAATAAATTCAATGGCAGCTCCTGTCTCTCCCTCTCTCTTCTCCTCCACCCAACTGCCTTTTGAATTCAAAAAGATTGGCTGCCAAATGCATAGGATGAAAAGGGTTTCATCAAGCTCCCTATGCCACTTGAGATAGGAAAGGTGTCTTAAAGATTTTTGCCCCTCCCCCTTTACTCACAATGTAGGTCAGGTCTTTTGATGCAATTATGAAAGGGGGTGCCCCAAACAGCTCCCCCCCCCCGCCCCCTGCTTTTCACCTTTTCCGATGTGGCATGACAGAACCTTGCAAGTGTGGTGTCGGTTGTGTTTCCAGCCCTCCCCCCCCATACTTTGTAGTGAGTACCTTGGATTTTGCAATGTGCTTCTCCTGCAGTGGAGTGGCTGGGATATGAAAGGCTTTCTAGGGAAGAATTGCTACCTGAGTAAACAGTTCTATTATCTGAAGACTATGTTTATAATAGCTGTGTGTATTCAGAATCAAACACAGCACTTGACATTCAGGGATGTGTGTGGCGGGGGCTGGGGAGGGGAGAGAAGTCTTTTAAATGTATCTGAAAGGACACAGTTAAAAAGTAGTACCCAACCTGTTATGTATTGAAGTTCTCACCCTGCCCACCAGGAGTATCATGTATGTAGTTTTCACTCAGGTCCACGTCAGTTAATTTAGGCAGGAAACCCTGGGCTGTTGTCATTACAGTGTTGACAGCCAGCTGCCTATAAAAGCAGGCCGGCTGAGCTGTTTGCTGTTCAGTTCAGTTCCAGCTTACTATAAAGAACCACTTGGAGAAATCTCTGTGTCGTCTGCTATGTCCACCCACTACTTAATACAACCAATAGGCACGCCGCCCATTATGATTATTTTCCTCTTCTTTTGCTGCATTCAATTATCTTTAACATACAAGAGTCAGCTTTTAGCATTAGTACTTTTAAGTAAAAGTGTGTGGCTTATGTCTTGATGGCAAGGGCTTCCTTGATCTAGGGACTGTAATTGTGCACTTGCATCGTCTCGCTCCTTCTCCAAAGGGCATCTCTCCCAAGCGCCCTTTGCCACAACTCCTTTGACCCTCAAGCCCAGCGGAAACTAGGCCAAAGTGCCTAGAACTTGCCATATTTTCTGGAAACCCATGGGCTGCAGATTCATGCAGCTGTAGGGAACCTGTGGACCTTGTAGTGATGTTGGCCTCCAAATCCCATCAGCCCGGATAGCATGGGGTCAAGGGTCAGGAATGATGGGAGTTGAAGTCCGTCATCTCTGCAAGGGCACTGGTTCCGCATCCCCGACTGATACGTTTTTAAATTTTGTGGGGAAAAGATGCATTCTCTTTTTAATTATGCATTGTTATGAGAAAAAACTGCTCCTTTTCCCTTATGGAGTACCCAAGAGCCCATATAGAGTCCTTTTGTAGGTTCTCTATCGGTAGGAAAAAATAACAGAGACCAACCAGAGAATATTGAGAAGCAAAGCAGCTAGTAAGCCTGATCTTAATTAAACTGTTGCAACAGGGAGCTCCCCCTGCCCCCGCAGGGAGGGACGCAGAGCAAAGGTGTGCCTGCCCTTATATTGACTTTTTAAATTGCCCACCCTCAAACTTCAGGCCACCCCCAGAAACATCATACATACATCACAGGAGCAGCGGACTACAACAGAAATCTGACTGCATTGTTTTTTCCTCTTGCCTGCTAGGTTGCTTGATTGGATTACCTGAGCATCCTGGTTTGTTATTGGTATGAGCTGTTATTGGTATGTGCATGCACCTGGAAGCTCATACCAATAACAAACTTAGTTGGTCTCTAAGGTGCTACTGGAAGGATTTTTGTTTGTTTGTTTCAACTATGGCAGACCAACACGGCTACCTGGCTACCTACCTGTAACTGGGCATCCTGGCCACTCTTTTGTTATTCACTTCCTGAATCCAGGTCACAGGTCACAGGTTACACCCTATTCATATCTTAAATGTGCCATTAAGGCAAGATTTGTGAGCACAGAGACAATGGGGAGATTTCTCATTTCCTTCGACCTTGCTGAGAAATTATTTGAGGTCATTTTGGGAGAGAGAAAATGGTTTCAGGACTTTTCTGTGGGTTTCAGACATGTGGCTTACATATTTGTATGTGTTTGCTTGGTACATTTATGAACATATATTATATATATATAAGACCTTAAAATTCTTATAACAGCATGAAGGTGCCAGGTACACAGCCAACAATTATTATGCACTCTTAAAAAAAGAAAAGAAGGGGGGGAAACATACTGTAATGTGCCATCTATAAAAACTTTAGATTGCATTTGCACAAATAGCAGTTGCTTCTGTACCAGATCTTATGCAGCTATTGTAACCAGTGTTTCAAGTGATGTTTAATAATCAAGCAAGTGCAGTATAAAATGAAAATATAAGCAGATGTTTATAGAAAACGGGAGGGGATAAGGAATGCTTTCAGTAAATAAAAATTTCTTTAATTGTAGGGTTTAGGTTGTGTCACAGGCTGCGCCATCTGATGGGATGAGGCTCCCACCTTCTGTCAGTTGAGGGGCAATTGTGATAATGATCTTTTTTACTGTGTGAGGACTTCATTGCTGCCATTGTGAATATGGATAGACCCCCCCCCCCCGCAGCAGCTCCTGCTACAGTTATGAGAGGGTTTGGAGAACTGTCAGTTGCTTCATAGACATGTTGACTTCCATTGGATACCACAGAAATTCCACTTTATGTTCATAAGTATGGATTGGGTGGAAATTAAATTGGAAGTTGCTAGGCTAATGTGTTGGTTCCCATATGTACACAAGTTCCCTCCTTCCTTATTTTATGAAGGATTTGCACCTCTGAAAGCTTCCTCCACTGGATTTCATTAAAAAGTAATTTAGTACCTTTTGATGTGGTAAATAAATGCCATTCTGTCTGCTGATTATTACTATTTTTTGGTCTTTTGTTTCCCATCTCAGGCAACCCTTCTAAAATGATGGCAGCTTCTGGTGCTTTGTCTCCTCTCTGTGTGACAGGTGCCCCCCCCCCCCGGAATGTCCAGTTTTCCTTTCACTAAGTGAGGCAGCCAAAGAGGTCATGCAGTATTAATGGGGTACAGATCTCCGATTCCCCCCCCCCCCCCCTTATGCATTCTGACACTTCTGACATTTCCTGAAGTGTATGATGTTTCTGAGGAAAAACAACAACTTGGCTTTTGCTGAAAAATTAATTATCTTGCCACTTTCCATCCCCCTTCTCCCCTCCCTCCACTTACCAAATCACGATGGGCTTTTGTAAGAGGACAGATCCTTTTGAATGAAGAAAGAATGGGGAGGGGGAGCAGCTCAGTTGATAAGAGGATGACAGGAGCATTAATGAGGTCTGCATCATGGTAAGAGGATCTAATTAGGCATTGATTATCTGCCTGGTGCTTCAGAGATGGTAAACTCCTCTCTGGAAAGTGTTGCATTTTTTGCAGTTACTCTACCCAGTGACTTTCCCCCCTTTCAGTTTCCTTTGCATCCTAAATTAATCTTCCACGTAATCATACCAAGAGGTCTCTGGCTTCTTTTGTTCTTATGTGGGATTCCTGGGGGTGTCCTGTCCCATTGATTCCAGAGGGTGTAGCTGGGGTTGACTGCTACAGAAATAGCAAAGGGTTCTATACTGCCTTGAAGGCAAAAAATGCTTATGGGGCAGAAGGTAAATGTTGGTTTTATACCCCTTCTGAGATGATATTCCCCAATCAAAGCCTGAGGATTTGGCTCCTAGTCCCCTGAACAGGTGATGATCACATGACACCCCAGAAGTTGTTGAACTTTTTTTTAGACAGACCCCCAAGTGGTTATTTATTTTTTTTAATTTTTTTTTACATATACACACATCAAATCAGATTATTAAAAAAGAAGGGGGGAGCATATCAGCAATGAAAAAGAAAAAAGAAAAAGAAATGGAAAAAAGCTTCAAAAACAAGCATTTTCAAATACAATTCTTCATAGAGAGTGCAAGCTGTATTCGACCCAAAGTTGTTGAACTACTGTCCAGGGGTTAGGCAGCCATGTGGTCGGGTGACCAGCAGCATCCCCAATCTGTGTCTTTGGCCCAACAGCAAATGCACACTCTGCACATCCCAAGGTCAAGGGGTTTCCTGGTCAATGAGATGCTGCAGTATTGAGAACCCAGACGGGCTGGTTGGGTGTGGTCAGGCCCACCCAGCTCACTCACCAAGTCTCCATAATGCAAGGAAAATCAGCGCGTTCATCCACAATCAAGTTGTGGGGGTCTTATTATGGACCAGAGGGCTCATTAGGGCTGCCACCTTTGGCAGGTGTTGCTACTAAAGGACAGGTTGGGGGGAGGTGGCGGGGGGCCAAAAAATTACGTTACCTGGTGCAGAAATGACTTCAAAGCAATCCATTACAAAGGCACACAGAGTTTTCAGTGCCCTCGTGTCTTAGTTGCTCCACTGTACTCCGGATGCTGTGCTGAGTCTACTGACTGAATTCTTTTTCTCCTCATCATGCTCCTTGGCTTCCTGTGCACTGCAGACTCTTCTGCTTTCCACCAGAGCAGGCCTGTTTGCAAACCCACTCTCTTGTTTTCCGAGTCTGACCTACCTGCGTCCTCTGCAAGGGCAAAAAGAAATCTCTCCACCAGCACTGGATCAGGCCTGTGCACTGCAAACCTCTCTCGCTCTCTGGGACTCACCTCCTGCCTGTGCAAAAACTCACTCTCTCTCTCAAAGTCCTCCCCCCTAATTTCAAGTTTGCCAGGACTTTCAGGTGTGAAGTGTCTGGGTGCAGAGGAAGGATTTTAAGTTCCTTCTGAAAGTTAACGAAGGAGGCAGACACACCTCACCAGTGAGAGTATTCCACAAATGGGGAACTGCCACTGAGAGAACCCTGGTGATGTCCATGGGTCAACGCCAACTGGGTATCACCTGGTGGTGGCACCAGCAGCAGGGCCTCCCCTGCCCAGTCGCAGGGCCTAAGATGGGCTAAGAGCTTCTCGAAGTTACATGGGCTGTTGAAACGTTACATTTTATGATGGAGTGGAATGTTTTTCTGTTTTTCCCTGCTGCCAGGATGCTGCTGCTGATTTTGTTTTGTATTTCCCCTTGGCTTTCTGTGTGTGCTTTAAATTTTCTCTTTCATCTTTGATGCTTTAAGAAGGGAAACTCACAATCCACTTTAAGCCGCTCACAGTTATTAGCCATGTTAAGCATCACTCTAATGCACAAGCGCCACATTTCTCTGACTGCGGGGGGGGGGGGAGAGAGAGCTACTGAATCAACTTCTAAAAATGCACGTCTAAGACATTATGGGCATTATAAATGGTTTCTGATTATTACTTAAGCCCACAGGTTAATGGATGGTTATGATAGGGGCTCTGTTGTAATGTAATCATAATATAATTGAAGTCAAGTGTTCAGCCTCCTACTTGGTTGCAGTGTTACAGCAGGCATAGGCAAACTTGGCCCTCCAGATGTTTTGGGACTACAACTCCCATCATCCCTAACTTACAGGACCAGTGGTCAGGGATGATGGGAACTGTAGTCCCAAAACATCTGGAGGGCTGAGTTTGCCTATGCCTGTGTTACAGGCTCTCCTCTCCCCCACTCCTAAACACCTCAATTGGTTCAAGAAGCTGAAGCAGTCTAGCTAGCATCCCCTTTGCCTTCCATCAGGCTTTGAGAGCAAGCTGCGTAGTCAGGACCCTTAATAAATGAATTAATTCCAGACACTTTTAAAACATGGATGCACGTAATAGTATGGGTTCTCAGGATCAAAACACAGCCTTGGGAGTAGGGAAATGCTGAAGGGAATCACAGAACAGCAAAAGGAAATGATGATCAGGAGGGAAATGCAGGATGTTTCTCTCCCCCTTGGTGTTGTATCGCCAAGCGCAGGCCTGTTTTGTACGCCCCCTTTTCCTCTGGGGTTTAGAGGTGGATTTGGTTTCACGCGTCCGCTGTGCCGAGAGTCAAAGTGTTTGTGTGACTTATTTATTATTTTTATACACAGATTGAATTTGTATTTATGTTTTTAAAAGTATGTGCATCCATAAACAGCATTGTTTTCGTAATTACATTTCTGACCACTTTAATATGAAGCAAGATTGCAAATCATAATGTAATCTGAGAATAAAAAAATTATTACAATACTACTGCCTTTTGCAGCTCACCTTGGAATAACAGGAGCTGTTTTTTTACATTGGTACTACCATTTTTCAAGGGTGACTTGGTGGGCAGAATTGAGAAATCTAAAATGTTTAGTGGAAGGACAGCAATTTCAAGATTACTAGTGTAACTCTCCTGACTATGCCTCAAATATTTTGTATTTTGTAAATCCTCTACATACATGGCATTAAGAGTAACAACCAGGGCTGTGCAGACACCATGTTTGGCTTTTTTGACAGCATCATGGGTTTGTTTCCTGTGAGCCACACTGCACCACTGCATCCCCTGAGCCCAGAGCCTGGGTGTTCGTGTGGCTTAGAGCATCAGACTGGGACAAGATCTGAGGCTGTTTCTCCCAAAGAATGATCCAACATCAGCTTTCCAAGCACACAGAATGGATGGCAGTAATTATATAACTCCTTTTTAGCGGGATATGGCTTCTTGTGAAAATGATATGCAAGAAACCATTTCTTAACTTCATTTGAGCTCTGTTTGAATGGCTTTTGATTTAATGCTAGATTATAAGGACCAGATGAATTAGACTCAAGAAATGAAGTTGCCCAATTTGGGGGAGGTAGGGAGAGTGGAAGTGTGTGGAGGGCAACCTTACTAGGCGAGGGAAACAGAATTTTGATGTGTGGCATTCCTTTGATCAAGGAAATGAGCCCAACCTTTTGTGGCTTTCCAGCTGCAGAGCGAAAGCTGTACCATGTTTACACAAGACCCAGTTCCAGTAAACTTGATTAAATATGTGGTGCCAGAGTTTTGGGATGGCTTGCTAATCTTATGGCTGCTGTGGGAGACAGATCTCTCAAAATGGGGTCATGAAAGCAAAGTTTGTTAAGTGCTCTGCCACTGGGTGGGTGGGTGGGGGGCTTCCTCTTCTACATTCCTCAGTTCACTGCCCCTTCGGCAATTTCTTTTCTCTCCCGGTTGCCATTACAGTTAATGAGAGTGGCAGGCGCGCTTAGAATTTAGACTCTGAAATCTGTTTCACTGTAGGCAGCTCAGCAAGAAACCCCGGAAGCCAGCGAACTTCTAAGTTGCTTGTGATCCAGCTGTGCCTGCTTGATAGTGCATGGCAGCTAAATGGCACTTGTGGTGCATTTTTTTGAACTTCAGAAGTAAACCAAGCAAGACAAGTTGGAGGCAAAATGGAAGCTGGTGCTTTTTGTTTTTCTTTAGGGCTGTCGCCCCCCAAACTGAAGAAAGGCAAGTTGTGGCGAAGAAAGATCTTTGCAAGAGGGTGGGGGTGTGGTTGTAAAAAAAGAGAGAGAAAGAATTCAAAGAGGTTTACAAAAAGATAAAACAATAAGCCCACAATCTTGTGGCACAGTTTCCATTGCATCTTCTTCAAATAATGATTATTATTTATTTTTAAAAAGTGGGGGGGGGGTTTGAGGGGTTCCATGTTTCAAAAACATTTTGTCACCCCCATATCACATTGGATACAAGTAGATGTGGATTCTGTAACCATTCTTCTTCCCCTGGAGGAGAAGCCATGGGCTTTCCCTCCACCCCAGTTTCATCCACTCAGTCACCCATCACACAATAGCCCACAAGCAGCAGAAAACCTCTTGCCTGAAGGCAGATGCTGCATAGGTCAAGCAACTGTTGTTGTGCAAACACACCCACTTGCTGGCAGGCAGGGAGAGCAGGCCAGGCAAGGACCAGAATGATGCTCAGCTGACCTCTGCCTGCCCCTCTGAAGGGCTGCTTAACATTGTAAAGGAATTACCAAGGAGCAATGTAGTTAATGCCACAAACTATTAACAAAAAATACAGAGAAACTATTAACAAAAAAAATACAGTGAGATTTAAGCATTCTAAGTTCCACCTATTACATTAAAGAATGATTTTAAAAAACAAGGTGTTCCAAAAGTAGATGCTGAAAATTATGACCCTGAAGCAATTTAAAAAACAAACAAACAAGGGAACATTTACAAAGAGATAGACTGCAGTTTAACTGAAGTGTTAAGGTGGTTGCTAATAGATTTGCATTATTAAAATCACATTCTGTCTTCACTTTATGATTTCAAAATATCAAATGTGTTACCCTTTAAATAGGACAGTTTGATTTTTTACCAAGGAAAGACTGGAGGTTTGGTCCTAATATATCCTGTAAATTTCGAACCAGTTTAAATCAATACCCATGTGATTCAAGAAATTACAGGAATAGGTGTAATTTCTGTACTCTGCAGCATAGTTTCATCACCTTTACTCCTTTTGGTGCAATGCACAGGAAATTCAGTATGAATTCAAGTAGGTACCTAAACAGCAGCTCCTCCCTCCTTGGGCAAGGCAGATAGAATAGCCTGCCTATAACGGTTCCCACAGTCTCCCCCCCCCCAAGAGAAATTTGGGGGCTTATATCCTCTTGGGCACCCCTTCCCCTTCCTACTTCCAGAGCACACATGGTTCTTCCTTAACTTTTTCCTCCACCTGAGTAGACCTCAGGAGCATCGTTTGGAATTCGCTGGGCACCAGGTGCCTTTTACACCTGGCTATTGGCCACTTGCAACCAAGTGAAGATGACTAGGCACCAGAATGGCACCTGCCATATCCACCATGCCCAGGGATCCTTGGATTTTCCCTGTTTTCACACACTAATACCCCATCCTGTAAAATTCTATCCATCTGCACAATCAGAATGAGTTTCTGGAACTCAAAAGTCGTCTGGCCTCAAAATGGCAACTAGACATTCTGTTTTGGTGACTATAACCCTGGTTTAAGGAGCCATTTGGTGCCCAGCTTATATAACTGAATTTCTAACACTGCTCAGGAGTGAAGACCTCATCTGTCAGGGAAGCATTTCTGAGCCAGCTCTGTATTTCACAGGAAGGGGAAGTAGTTCCAGGTCCAACTTCTTCTTCTTCTTCTTCTTCTTCTTCTTCTTCTTCTTCTTCTTCTTCTTCTTCTTCTTCTTCTTCTTCTTTTTGCAATTGGAACATGATGGGAGGTCTGTTTACTGAATAATGTAAAACAAAAGAGCTTTGTTCTACTAAAAAATCAATTAAATCACATATAAAGCATAATGCACTGCAAATCTCTTGTTGAGTTTCCATATGGGCAGTTAGCTGGAATGACAGGTTTGACACTAACACTCATTTTAAAAAAAGTGTTTCTTCTGTCTTTTGAAGAATTAAGTAACACTTTATGGAGAAGTGCATGTTGTGCAGAGAGGCCTTCCTGAAAAATCTCCATCTCTCTCAAGTACAAAACAAAGAAGCTCCAAATATCCAGCATAATTCTTTATGGCAGGCCACAATTTGCTTCTCAGTTGTGCTGTGGGGTTGTCAGCAAGGGTGGTGCTCCGGGAGGGGGGGGGCGCTACCAAGTGTGACAGGTGTGGAGAGGAACTGGTGGGGAAGGCACCTCACTCACTTTGCTGGAACTTGTGGGTTGCCCAGTGATGGTGGCAGTAGATTTCAGGTAGGCAAAAGCAAAATACTCCTTTGCATAACAAGTTAACTGTAACACCCCCCCCCCAGTTGCAAATCAGCAGCTAATAATGATTAGGCAAACAGATGGCAAAATGGAACATTCAAGTTCAGCAGCCTTCCGTCTCAGAATATTAGCTACCTGGAGAGGGAGGGAGCATGTTGTCTTTTTTTAAGGTGCCTGGAAACATCAGCCTGGTGGCAGTTTGGACAAGTTCTGTTGGTCTGAAGCAGCAGGACTCCTGTCATACTGTGGTTTCCTGTTACACATGTAATGTTGGTTTTGTTTGGTTAAAAGGAAAAACACATATGGTAAAATAAAAGGAGGTTTCCCTGGATGCCTAGATCCAGATTTGGGGCAAGTACTCATTGGTGGGGGAGCCCCAACACAGATTTAAAATCACAAAACATTCAGCAAAGTAAAGCATGGAAATATAGGTTGTTAGACCCTTAAAATATCCCCTTCTATGTTTTTTCAAAAATTCTCCACGTCCTGCAGCATAGAAAGAGAACACATATTAGGTAGGTTTAAAATTGTTTTCTTAGAAATCCTTTAAAGGTCGGATTCATGTGCTTTTCCAAATAACTTCAAGAAAAGACAGGCAGTATAACTTAGTTTCCAAAATGGTAAGTGTAAATTATTTGTATAGAAACACAAAGGTGATTTCCTTAAGCTACACAGTCCAAGCTTGGAGGATCCAGTTTAGGTAAGGTAAAGGTAAAGGACCCCTGGAAGCAGGGCCTCAAGCATATCCGGCGCTGTGGTGCAAAGATCCCTCCGGTGCCCCCCCTTTCCTGACACCACCAAGAAAACAGGAAACTTAAGCAAACCTCAGTCAGTAAAGCATGTGACTCTTACTCTTAAGGTTGTGGTTTCAAGCCCCATGTTGGGCAAAAGACTAGATGGGCTGGCTAGATGACCATGGTGGTTCCCTTCCAACTCTGTGAATGGTTCTGTTATTCTGTTGTATCTGAAGGGCTGTTCGCAGGGAAGATGGAGCAAACTTGTTTTGTGAGAGATGCTTGTGCTGTGATTCCTGCGCTGGAGGGGGGTGGTCTAGAGGCCCCTTGGGGTCCCTTCCAACCGTCCAGTTCTGTGATCTTATGATTAAAATACTCCAAGAAATAAATAAATGGGCTTCTCTGTGGCAGTCACTGGAAAGGGCTCCAGGGGCGGCCATCCCACAGAAAGTTTGGCATGTGCCCTGTAGCCCAAGCCCCATTCACCAGGCGAGATCCGGTGAGCCGAAGGACCTGAAGGACCGCTCCACAGTGGCAAGAGGGCTGCCCAGGAGAGCTTGGCTGGGGATCTATCTATATCCATCTATAGGGCTGATCCATTTTATCTTAGGTAGGATTTAAAGATTAATAAACTGCCAGTGATCAAATCAAATCCAGCTCCTTCTCATTTTAACCCACCACCCCTCCTGGGAAGAAGAAAAAGAAGAAAGGGGAGGCAGCTAGAGAAGGTCATATGCAGATCTTCAGACACATTTTCTCTCCAGCAAAGACTTGATAGGTGGGGTGCCTTCTGTTACCTGTCCGTACAAAACTTGTAAGGACCCCCCAAAGAAGTGTGTTCCCAATAACAAAGAATATTAAATAATACAAATGCATATCTTGGGTTTGCATCATGACGATCCAAGGTGCGGGAGGGAAGGGAGAGAGAGAGAGAGGAGCTGATCTACATATAAATGCTAGCTAGCAGAGAGATCTAGGAGGAGAGAAAGAAGCAGAAAGGGGAGGCGATCCCTAAATGCATTTCTGCAAATGCATTTCTGAGGTTTGAACGGGACATTTAAAGCAGAAGAACGCTCTTTTGCAGAGGTGAATTTGACCGTGCCGTGGGTGAAAATGACCTGGAGGAGGGAGGCAAAGTGTGCCTCCCAACCCGTGATTTTGTTTGGTGGCTGACGCTCCTTCCTCTTCTTTTAGCCGAGCCTGGTGAGGGGCTGGGAGGCAGAAGCGCTCATGTTTGCTGCCTCTTGGACAGAGACACACACACAACACCAAAGAAAGAGAAGGACAAGAGGGGAAACAAACTGATGGGTTATTTTCCCTTTTGAAAAGCAAAACAAGGAGGTGCCTGCCCCAGTGGTAGGGGAAGGGGGAGCCGCTTTGTGGTTTGACAGCGAGCAGGGAGGGAGGGAGAGGAGCAGCTTTGCCAGTGCTGTTGCTCACGAGCAGCTGGCTTGCCAGAGAGTCAGCCGGGGAGGGAGGGGGGCAGAGGAGCTGCTTTGCTGGGAGGGAAGGAGCCCCACTGGGGCTGCCGATTGGCACAGCTGTGCCATCCGCCTGCCCGTCGGGGCTGCCAAATGGCATGCCCACTGGCCTGCCGGGGGGGGGGGGTGCCGGTGCTTTCAGATGCTTTACCACTCCCCCCTTCCTCCCCCACTGTCGCCAGCCATATAGGTGGCAGGGTGCAGCTGGTGGGACTTGCCTGGGCGCCCCTGAGAGGCCTGCAGCCTGGCGCAATGCGCCAGTAAGCCCCAAGAGAAAGACGGCTCTGCCTGGACTGTTAAGTCCAGTCAAAGGTGACTGTGGTTTTGCGGCGCTCACCTTGCTTCAGGCCAAGGGAGCCGCCGTTTGTCCACAGACAGCTTTCCAGGTCATGTGGTCAGCAGGATGAAACTGCTTCTGGCACAACAGAACACTGTGACAGAAACCAGAGCGCATGGAAACACCATTTACCTTCCCACCGCAGCGGTACCTATTTATCTACTTGCACTGGCATGCTTTTGAACTTCTAGGTTGGCAGGAGCTGTAACAGAACAACCATTGTTCTTCGCATCGCAGGGATTCAAACAGCTGACCTTCTGATTGGCAAGCCCAAGAGGCTCAGTGGGTTAGACCACAGCGCCACCCACGTTCCAGCTTAGACCTCCTTACTGGCAGCGGCGGAGCATATGCCTTCGCTGCCCAGGGCGGGCATGCTCCCGAGGGGCACGAGGTGCGGAGGGTGCCCTCCCACGTGCCACAGTTCAGGGTAGGAGAGGGGCAGGGAAGCTCCTGCTCACTCTCCTCCTGCTCTGTGCACTGGCTCAGAGATGACCCGGCAAAGGAGCTGCTGCAGTCGGCTGTGCCTCGCCACGGCTGAGGAGGGCTGCTCTCTGCTGCTGGGTCAGAAGAGCCGCTGTCGCCGGGCACTCACCTGCCATTTTGTCACCCCCTCAGTCATGACACCTGGGGTGGGCTGCACCCCCTGCACCCCCTTCCTACGCCTCTGCTTACTGGTAGGGTTCACATGGTGGAAAGGGAGAGCACAAAGAGTTTGGTAACCCTTCCACTGAAGGTGAGGGGAAGTGACCTAGCTAAGCCTAGCGGGACAACTTATTCTATGGACTTAACTCCTTCGTGCAATACAGTGGTGCCTCGCAAGACGAAATTAATTCGTTCCACAAGTTTTTTCTTCTTGCGAGTTTTCCGTCTTGCGAAGCACGGTTTCCCATAGGAATGCATTGAAAATCAATCAATGCGTTCCTATGGAAACCGCCTTCAGACCAGGTCTGGGGACAGTCTGTCCCCCG
>JAXCMG010009573.1:537-18085 GCA_034642415.1 Podarcis siculus | reverse complement strand
ACTCTAGGAATGTTGTCATTGACTGCTCCTGTGTTTTACATCCCACAAATTGCAGCCAATTCAGAGGGAGGCTGCCTTAGAGAGTGTTTCCCACGGGGGCTTAGAAAGATGGAGATTGGGACAAGGGAGTCGAAGGAGACACTCACCTAGAGGCATCTGACCAGACACAGGAGCCAGCTCACCCCAGAAGGCAAGGAGCGCAACCAGGCAGAGGCTGATGGACTTCATGGCGAAGCAGGTCTGAGTCCCCTGCCTGCGCCCAGGAGGCTTTATATCCCATGCAGCACAATTGGAAATCTCTCAGCTCCACCCAGAATGAACAGAAAGCAGAAAGGATTGGATTGGTTGGGAAAGGCTGGGGAATCTGAGTGACTGGAGATGAACCTCTCCAAGCCAGCACCCCATTCGTAGGCAGGCAATGATGACTCTGTCCTAGGTGTGGCCCTTCTGTTATCAAAATGCAAAGGATCACAGAAATGAGGAGCTGCCTCCAGGCGTTTCCAAGCACCAAGGGAGACCTTGTGTCTGGGTGGGCTTGTGCCTGGGGCATTCAGAAAGAGGGCATCAGCCATGCTAAAGGGGAAAGGGCCCCTTGGCTGCAGGAGGCAGGTGTATTGCCCTCTCCAAAGTGGTTTTCATTGCCCACCTAGGCTGATTTCATGAGAAGAAGAGGTTCCAGGTGAGGTGGGAACAGAGCTAAACTGTGGCTGGAGCTGACAAGGCTCACACCCCTAAGAACATAAGAAGAGTCTGCTGGATCAGGCCAATGGTGCATCTAATGCAGCAAAAGGTAAAGGGACCCCTGACCATTAGCTCCAGTCGTGGCCGACTCTGGGGTTGCAGCGCTCATCTCGCTTTATTGGCCGAGGGAGCCGGTGTACAGTTTCCGGGTCATGTGGCCAGCAGGACTAAGCCGCTTCTGGCGAACCAAAGCAGTGAACGGAAACGCCGTTTACCTTCCCGCCAGAGCGGTACCTATTTATCTACTTGCACTTTGTGCTTTTGAACTGCTAGGTTGGCAGGAGCAGGGACCGAGCAACGGGAGCTCACCCCGCCGTGGGGATTCGAATCACCGACCTTCTGATCGGCAAGCCCTAGGCTCTGTGGTTTAACCCACAGCGCCACCCGCGTCCCTCTAATGCAGCATACTGTTCTCCTAATTGCCTACTAGGTGCTCCAATGGGAAGCTCGTGAGCACAGGACCCAGGCGCAAGAGCCCTCTCCTCTCCTGCAGTTTCCAGCAACTGGTATTCCGAAGCATTGCTGCCTCCAGCTGTGGCGGCAGGGCAGAGCCATCCTGGCCAGGACCCATCCACAGACCTCCCCTCCTCTCCTCCCCTGAATTTGTCCAATCCTCTTTTTTAAAGCCACCCAGGTCGGTGGAAGCACTGTCTCCTGTGGGAGGGAGTTCCAGTGTTTTACTCTGTGCTGCATGAAGAATTTCTTTCTTTTCGGTGCCCTGAATCATCCAGCATTTTACTTCACCCCTACCAGACTTCTACCACAGAATAATAATAATAATAATAATAATAATAATAATAATAATAATACATTATTTATACCCGCCCATCTGGCTCTGTTTCCCCAGCCACTCTGAGCAGCTTCCAACTAAAGATTTAAAATACATTAAAAGCATAGGAGAGGGCACTCAGGACTGATGGCTCACTGCATCTCCACCACACAGGCTGGACCTTCACAGGATTACCAGCTCTCACCACTAGAACCTTCCCCAGAGAATCCAGGAATCCATCAGATTTCATAAGTCTCTGGAACACTGAATGGGTCTCCCTCCCCTTCGGAGGGGGGGATCATGACCGTGAGACCAAACTTCATCAGGAAATGATCAGACCACAACAATGGGGCTACTATGACACATGAGCCCCAGTTTTCAGATCACCTTTTTCACACTCTCAGGTGAAAAACAAATCAAGATGCACCACTTTGTGTTTTGGGTCTGTGACATCTGGAAACAGCCCTGTGTGGAGCTGGACTTCACAGAGTGTCCTCCACTAAAGGAACATTGAAGTCCTGCACAATCAACACCAATCAACACCATGTGCCAGGCTGCCTTTACCAGGTTGGACTCTCTCTCTCTCTCTCTCTCTCTCTCTCACACACACACACACACACACACACACACACCAACACTGGCCCCTTGGAACAGAAGCATACAGTCCATTACATCAAGATTTCATTTTTCTTTCCATGCACATCTGATTTCGTCTAAGATGGCACCAAACACTGCATGTTCATAGCCAATCAGGGATGAAGTACGACAATACCAGGAAGCCAATTCAAAGTGAGATGAATGCCTCCGCCGTCAGCCTCAGCAAGTGCTTGACAAATGGCCGCAGAGTATTACGGCAGAGACATGTTCCACCTGTGCTCATGCATCTCATCTTTAGTGCCCTTGGAGATTGCATGCAATGTTTCTTCTGCACTGCATCACAGTTCAAACGTGCCACAATGGACACGCACACTTCTGACTGCCAGCTCTGCATCAGGGAGACAAAGTGTTCCATCTGCATGATAAGATCCCTATCAGTCGCACGTAACATCCTAGTGCCTTTGTGATTTTATCCATAAAACAATGCAAGTTCTAGAACAATGGGGGACACCTCAGGCCCTAGATATCTGCACTTGGAGCAGAAATGCTGCAGGCCTGTGGATTCTGGGTGGATTATTTTAATGGCCATTTTCTGCTCTCTTTTTTAATCCAGCTCATGCAGAATTCTGCTCTGGAACCTCTGCACTAAGCCACTTTTAGAGTCAGTCATCGCAGGCTCCCTAAAACCTGCTATTTGGAATGGACACAAAATTCAACCTGCTGAAATATCACAGTTTCATTTCCTTATTTCTGCCATAAACATGCACACACATTTAGACATGCATAGATGTGTATAGATACCGAGCAGAGAAATTAGAATTATAGAATTGTAGAGTTCGAAGGGACCCCAAGGGTACTCTAATTAGGAATCACGGCTGAAGAATCCCTGACAGGTGACCACCCAACCTCTGCTTTAAAAATCCCCAAGGGAAGAGGACTTCTATGTACCAGACACCAGATAAATAAAGAAAAGTGTGGATCTCTCTAGTGACAGAGGTCACAGAACTTTGCCCTCTGAGGGGGTCTTTTCTGGCTTGCTCCAGCTAAAATGAGCTTGAGACATCCTCATCATGGAAAGCGCAGGGCCCTTTGAGACCAACAACATGAGACTCTCCCAGTATGTGGTCAAGGACGAGAGGTCCAGGCAATTCTTGAGAAATATTGATCCCATTGGTTGATTCTCCTTCATTGGAGGTTTTTAAGTGGGGGTTGGGTGGCCATCTGTCATGGATGCTTTAGCTGAGATTCTTGCATTGCAGGGGGTTGGACTAGATGACCCTCTGGGTCCCTTCCAACCCTATGATATGTCAGCCAATCTCACTTTAGAGATGCCCCAGAACTGGATTTCCACTACGCAGCCACCCCAAGGCTTCATGGAGAAAGAAGTCATTCCACAGAGCCTTTTGCCAGTTCCTGGCTCTGCCCCTGCCTGGGAACTGAGGAGACCATAAATCTGCAAAATGCCCTCCTCCATCCCCATCAGACCAAACTTTTCCCTGGGCAGCAGCTGCTGCCAAATCCCTGCCCTGCCCTTCTCCCTCTCTGGAACATTTCAGCCTCTCTCCCAATCCCCTCCCTGAAGCTCCATTGTTCAGGGCTGGGCTGGGCTTCCTGCATGAAGCCACCTGCCGTCCTGGTGAGGTCAGAGTATAATAAGGTGCTTCTGCCTGAGCTGTGGAGAGAACTCACTCCTGGGTCCACCATGCACCATCCTTCCAGCCTCTTCCTCCTGGCGGGGACCCTTCTCCTCTTGCACCAGCTCCCTCTTGCACCTGCCAAGCTCATCGTGGGTGAGTGGCGCCTCCCCTTTCCCCTCAGAGCTCTCTTCTCTTTAAACCGCCCCTTCCAAGTGGCCCCCAATGCTCAGGGGTGACCCTGTTAACCTGCCTTGTCTCTCCTCATCATTAGCCTGACCTTTTCTCCTGACACGTTTTTGATTTTACCAACCAGCTATGTTAATAAGTCCATTTTTATCCTTTGTTGCAGGGCCCCTAAAAGGCATGGGGCTCATAGGTCAGTGCCTACTCTGCCTATTTGGTCATCTGGCACAGCTTTCTTGGGATTGTGGCCACCAGCCTTCCTTCCCCTTTTGCAGCAGGGAAAAAAAGAAAGGCTAATGTTATGCTAGTCTGCATCCACAGAGGTCTGGTGTCCAGATGAAGGGAAGGAAAAGTACCACCCTTTTCTTACTTGATTGGACCTCCACCTACAGCACTGTGTCCAGTTCTGGGTGCCACGATTTAAGATGGAAGTGGACCAGCTGGAACATGTGCAACTGAGATGATCAAGGGTCTGCAAATCAAGTTGAGGGAGCTGGGTATGATTAGCTAGGAGAAGAGGAGACTGACAGGTGATCCCAGAGCAACCTTCAAATATCTGAAGGGATGCCAGATGGATGATGGAGGGGTAGGACCCGAACCAATGGTGACAAGAAAGGAGATTCCTAAACATTAAGAAGAACTTTCTGAGAGTAAGAGATGTTTGACAGTGGGACGGACAGCCTCAAAGGTGGTGGGCTTCAACTTTTGCCTGGTCAGAAATGAGCCACACAAATAATTCTGGAGCCACACAAATAACAGAGGAGCACAGGAAGCTGCTCTGCCTGTCAGTCCATGGAATCATAGAATTGTAGAGTTGGAAGGGACCTCAAGGGACCTCTAGTCCACCCCCTGCAATGCAGGAATCTCGGCTAAAACATCCATGACAGTTGGCCATCCAATCTCTGCTTAAAAACCTCCTCCCAAGGGAGACCATACCACTGTCAAACAGCTCTTACTCTCAGCAAGTTCTTC
The DNA here is from genome assembly GCA_034642415.1 of Podarcis siculus. Classification (NCBI taxonomy): domain Eukaryota; kingdom Metazoa; phylum Chordata; class Lepidosauria; order Squamata; family Lacertidae; genus Podarcis; species Podarcis siculus. The sequence goes on along the minus strand of JAXCMG010009573.1, from coordinate 13,186 downwards.
CTTCATCGGAATCTCCTTTCTACACCACCCTGAGTGGCCAGTGCCTTTCTATGGTGTCAGGCAGCTAATTGTCCAATATTTCATTGAGACATGTTGTTGCATTGTGAAATATCCAGACGTCTCTTATGACAGCAAACCATCTGCATTTCTGGTGGCATTTGAGTCTGTTGAGGTGGCCAGGTGAAAGGGGAGGCAGGGCCTGCTCCTGCACCTCCAACCCTGATGGAGAAAGGGGGGCTTCAGCGGGCGACACCAGGCTGCACAACTCTTTAAGACGCAACTTACAGTACCCAGGCTCCTGCACTTCCCTCCAAGAACCTCATGCCTGTGTCTCCCTGCAGCTTCATCTGGGGGCTTGATCCTCACAGGGACAAAATGCCACCCAAGCCTGTTTTGAATGGCAGGTAGGGTGGTGCTACCTGCTGGGCTTTTGTGGTAAGACAGGAGAAATACTTTCAGCCCAATCTGAGAATCATAGAATTGTAGAGTTGGAAGGAATTCCAAGGGGCTTCCAGTCCATCTCCCTGCAGAGCAGGAATCACAGCTAAATATTCCTGACCAGTGACCATCCAATCCTTTTTTAAAAACTTCCCCCCAAAAAAGCCTTCTTGGAAAGTCCAGTCCACTGTTCAACAGTTCTTACTGTCAGAGCTTTTTTCCTAATGTTTAGCCAGACCCTCCTTCCTTGTCTTCTGAATCCATTGATTCAGGTCCTCTCCTCTGCAGCAGCAGAAAGCAAGCTGTGCTTGTGGGGCTGCCTCCAGAGGACTTTGCAAGTCTATTGCTAGCATTGCTCCTCCAACATCAGAAGTTCTGGGCTCTAAACTCTGTATATTGTTTTTGATTCTGTTGCGTCTCTTCTTGTCCTGCAGATATCTGCAGACTTCCTCCTCAGAGAGGCAACTGTCTGGCCCTGTTCATTCGCTGGTACTACAACCCGAGGGTCGGGAGGTGCCTGGTTTTTGTTTATGGGGGCTGCTTAGGGAATGCCAACAACTTCCACAGTCGCAGTGCCTGTGAACGCCGGTGTAATTGCCCAGGTAAGACCTCGAGACAAACGCTCAGGTGGAGGCGGAGGGAGGAGCCAAAGACTTTCAGCCAAAATCATTGGAATAAGTGGAGCTGTGAGAATAAGAGGGTTGGGCCAAGAAGAGAGGTCCTCGTGCAGATCAGGAACAGGTAAAGAAACAGGAAGCAGAGAGCAGGAATATTTGGAGGGATGTAGAAAGTGGGGGCCCCAAGGATTGGCATTGGGACCTGAACTTGTTAACGTGTTCATAAATGGCCTAGAATTAGGGGGGAGCAGTGAGTTTGCTGACGGTACTTTCAGGGTTAAGAAGCGATTGTGAAGAGCTCCAGAAGAACCTCTCCAAACTGAGTGAATGGGAGGTAAAATGGCAAGTGCAATTCAGTGTAAACAAAAGTCAAGTGATTCACATTTAAGATCACCCCAAAATTTAAGTTGCACATTGATGTTCATGGGGTCTGGACAGGTGGTGACTGACCAGGAGTAAGACCTATAGGACAAAGCAAATAGCGCAGTTAAGGTCTTGGCTCATTGGGCAGCAGCTACAAAATGGCAGATTCCATCCTAGGGATCACTAGGAAATGATTTGGAAATAAAATGTTAAATATCATAATGCTGTTAATCATGGCTCCCATCCAACAACAGAGACGTTTACTTGCAAGTAAAGGAAGTAAGCTTTTAGCACAGCAGTCCAACGATACAAACTCAGCAGCTAGGAAAGAGCAGAGGAAATGCAACAATAAACCCAACAGGTTTCTCCTCCTCCCCGCCAAGCTTTAAGCAGAGGTGGAGAAGGTTCAGCTACTCATGAGAAATCCCTGTCCCCGTGAGCCTTCCTGACCTGGAGGCAAACTCTTTCCCAAGGGGGGGGTCTCCTTCCTATTCTCTATGTGTCACCTCTCCCTGAGAGGAAGCCCTTCTTACATTTTGGAAATTAAAGACTCAGGAACGCCAGGAAGGTCAACAGCAAGGTCACTCAATGCTGGCTGCAAAAGTCTCTGGCCCAGAGAGAGAGGGACAATGGCCACACACTGCATGGAGTGAAAAGAAAATGATGGCAGGGAAAGTCACTGAAGCCAACAAGTGCTCTGAGACGTTTTGGGTTACTTATCGTAAATCAGCCCACATAGTTTGCTTGTTAGGAAGGGCTTGTAATTTCCCAGGGGGTCATACCAGCGAAGGAGTCAGCCTGCCCCATGTTCTCTTCCAGCAACAACTCTTCCAGTCAAGCCTGGCACATGTCCTGCTCGGGTTGAAGGTGAGGTGATGTGTGGCCAGTTCTGCTCCACGGATGCCAGCTGCCCAGGGAATGAGCGCTGCTGCCGGACCATCTGTGGGCGACAGTGCCGGCTCCCTTCCGAAGGTAAGGGCAAAGGGAGGTTGCCGTTCTGGTTTCGGGGACCCTCGGACAGGAGATGCCAGGAGAGAAGAAGACCAGCACCCAACTAAGGCGCCCTTGGCAACCCATCTCCATGGACCCTCTCATCTTGTGCCAGGGATGGGGAAAGTGTGGCCTTTGGGACGTTGCTGGACTCTAGTTCCCGGCATCCTCTGCAGCCAGCATGGCCAATGGTCAGGGATGCGGGAAGTGGAGTCTAAAAACATCTGGAGGGTTAGAGTTGTCCTCCGCGGCTGGAGGCAGAAATATTTCTGAATCCCAGTGGCTAGAAACCACAAAAGGGGAGAGGGCTCTTCTGCTTGAGCCCTGCTTGCAGGCAGGCATCTTGTTGGCCACTGTGAAAGCAGAATGCTGCTCTGATTCTTGCATGTTCTTAGTGTCATCGTGGCACATCAGTCTCATACAATCTGCCCAAAGGTTCTCCGTGGCCTTTGCAGCATCTCCTTCTGCCTTTCCACCTGTTGCTCTCTCTTCCTCCCCAGCCATCCCCGGATACTGCCCAAGGACGCAACGCCGGCTGGACCGCCCCTGCTTGACCAGCTGCACAACCGACTTGGACTGTGGCTTCGGTCTCCACATCCCAAGGAGGAAGTGCTGCAGATACGGATGCAACCAGCTGTGTGTAAAGGCTGAGGAAGGTATGGCTTTTCCAGCAAGGCCAAAGAACAGCTGGGCGATGTGTGGGAACCCAATCAGAATGAAAGGAAAAAGTGGTTGGGTGCCACTCCCTGACTCTCCACTCCCAGGGGTGCCAATGGGGATGGGGGGTGGAGGGTATCATTCAGTCTGCATTTAAAGGCAAAACAACCTATTTCACACTTGCTGAACTAGGACACCAACCGAAATGCAGCTCTCTGTTGAAGTTCACAGCTGTCTGGATTTTGTGATGCAACTCTGCAACAGAAAATTCCTTACCGAAAGGAGAAGGGTGCCAAACAGTACAATGGTACCTCTAGTTGTGGATGCGATCCATTCTGGGGTGCTGTTTGCACCCAGAAAAGTCCACAACTAGAGCGGCACTTCTGCGCAAGCGTAGAGCGCAATAGAGTGCTTCTGCGCATGTGCAAAGTGCACAGAACGCTTCTGAGCATGCGCGAAGTGTACAGAATACTTCTGCATATGCAGCATGGCGAAACCCAGAAGTATACACTTCTTGGTTTGCCACATTCACAATCTGAAAATCCACAACGTGAAACAAATGCAACAAGAGGTATGACTGTAGTAGAAATAATGTACCAAACTGCGCTGTATCAGGGGAAATTTCTTGCAAACATTGGCAGCATTGCATACTCGTTTTCATAAACTGTTGTGCAAAGTGATAGGGAAATGGAGAGAATGTTCAGGGTAAAGGAGAAATAAGTTTGGAAAAGAGAAAGCCCACCCTGACAGTTTGCTCCATCCTTCAGTATCAAGATGTGTTACGGTTAAGGGCAGGGGAGAAACGAGATTCAGCTCACACTTAAAACCAAGCCCGTTTCCTTCATGCTTTCCAAAACAATATGGAAACTGAAACACAGCCATCCTACAAAATTCACACAGCTCCGAATTTTGCAATGCAGTTCCCCTACCAAGGAATGTGAACAAAAATGCATTTGACAGGGTAAGGTGTGCATTAAAAAGGCATAGGTTTGTGAAAACAACATACAGAAATGTGTTGTATTAAGGAAAATATTCTTTGCAAAAGCATGCATATTAAGCATTCCAGGCCTGAGATGTGTGTGAGAGAGGGGGGACTACATTTCCAACATCCTGATTTCAGAACCCTTATTCTTGCAAAAATGCTAGGTCTTGTGTTTGCAGCTCTGAAAGTCCATTGAGATCATCAGGAGGAAGAGTCCTGGCAGCTGGTGGGAGGAAGGAGCAGAGCCTGTTATGGAGAGACTCAGACTCTCCATTGGGCTTCCTCAGCAAAAGTATGGCTGGTTGTAGAGCCTCCTTGGTCAGGGGCAGTGTGCTTCTCCATACCAGCTGCTGGAAACGGAGGGCTGTTGCCCTCAAGCCCTGCTTGTGGGCTTCTCCAATGGGGCATCTGGTTGGGCACCATGAGAACAGGAAGCTGGACTAGATGGGCTCTTGGCCTGATCCTACCACAGAGCTCCTCCTATGTTCTTGAGTAGGCTCATGTCTCACTGGGCACCAACAAAGCCTCTCCTCATAGAATCATGCAACTGTAGAGTTGGACGGCCATCTAGTCCACCCACCCCCCTGTGATTCAGGAAGCACAGCTAAGCTACCATATTTTTCGCTCCATAAGACGCACCTTTTCCCTCCTAAAAAGTAAGGAGAAATGTCTGTGCGTCTTATGGAGCGAATGTGTGGTCGCTCGCTGGCTCCCTTTCCGGCCCCTTGCCCAGGCCTCCATTGTTGAATGTTCTGCAGACGGAGGCTGTTTGTTTCCCCAGTGACATGTGACTGGCTGATTAGATTATCTGTCTGGAAACTGTAGAAATGGCTCCCTTTCCTTTCCTAAAGAAGCTGCAGAACTGTGAGTTGAACCCCATAAAAACGGGATTTTTTCCCTTTGCAAAGTAAGCTCAACAACTTTGAGCTGATCCTCAAAAAAACGGGGCTTTTCCCCTTTCCTCCTCTATAAACTAGGCACGTCTTACGGTCAGGTGCATCTTATGGAGCGAAAAATAAAGTCGTTCTCCTCTCCAACTCTTTTCTTCCAGAGCACCCTGGCGTGTGTCCCAAAAGGGAACTGGTGTACACCTTTGCCCCCTGCAACGACACCTGTAAGGATGACCGAGACTGCCCCCTCAAACAGAAGTGCTGCTTCACCGGGTGCAGCCTGGGCTGCCTGGATTCAGGTACTGGCAAAGCCTCTGGCCACACCCCTTGCCCCACACCTTTTCCTCTCGGGGTACCTGGGCAGTAGCACAGAGCTAGTCAGTCCACTCCCCAAACCTTCCCTTCTTCTTCCTACAGTCCGTAGCGACCGGTGCCAGTTGCCTCCTGATGGTGGACTGTGCTACGGCTACATGCCACGATACTACTACAACCCGTCGCGGAAGAGGTGCCTGCGGTTCATCTACGGCGGCTGCGGGGGCAACAGCAACAGGTTCAAAACCAAGAAGGCATGCGAGAAGGCCTGCGGGGAAATCAGCCCAGGTACAGCGCATGCCTTTCATGCACTGCCAAAACCTCCTTGAAAGGGAGTCACAGCCCACATGTCAGAGGGACACAATTGTGCTCAAAGAGGGCAGGTCCACACGATGCATTCAAAGCATTTAAAGCACGTGACTCCCCCCACAGACTCCTGGGAACTGTATTTTCTTAAGGGGGCTGGAAAAGATAGCTCTGTGAAGGAAAGCTGAAGTTCCCAGAGTGCTCTGGGGAAAGTCATGTGCTTTCAATGTGCATTGAGTTTGCTTTTAGGAATATTATTTATTTGTTTAGCCAAAGCCATTATAAAACAAAATACATAAAACAGAATGAAATACATTAAGCAGAACTGTGTAAACATTGCACAGTTAAAATACTTATTAAAATCAGGCGTTCCATCAGATAAGGGTCTGTTCCCCTGAAGAATTTAACTTACCATTCCAACAAAATTGCAGCTGTAAGGGCAAAATGAGCCACTTTTTCAGAGGTATTGGGGGGCCTGTCCTCCAATAAAACGTTAATCTGATATCCGATCAATGGCTCAACTGGGAGATTTAAATCTTTGCTCTTCAGTCTTCATAGACTGAGCAAACCAGGAAGTTGTAGGGTAAATCTTCAGCTACATGACCTGACTCTCCATTCAGAAGGAATCTAGCGATATTGTCCTTCAACTATGGCGGGGGGGGGGGGGCTGGAAGCATGGGGCTGTAAAGGCTTTCTCCTTTTGACAATTCGGCCTGCATGACTTTCTCCCACCCTTCCGTTCAGGTCCAGTTCCGGTTCTTGCATGCGTACATACTGTTTATTACTGCTGTTATTTATTACACTTTTATACCGCCCTGTACCCGCAAGTCTCAAGGCTGTTCATAACATAAAACCACAATATAAAAACACAAAATAGATGATTAAAATAAAAGCAAGAACAACCCGACTCCCCAACACATTGTAAAGCTCATTGGATATCAAGCAACCAAAGGCCTGGTTAAAGAGGAACGTTTTTGCCTGGCACCTAAAGGTGTATAATGAAGGCGCCAGGCAAACTTCCCTGGGGAGAGCATTCCATAGACAGGGAGCCACTGCAAAGAAGGCCCCGTTCTCGTGTTGCCACCCCATGGACCTCTTGAGAAGGAGGCACATGAAGGAGGGCCTCAGAAGATGATCTCAGGGTCCGGGTAGGTTCACATGGGGAGAGGCAGCCTTTTGCCTCCCATTGATGTATGAGTTATTTCTATATGGTGCTAATGCTTTTGCTCTCTTGGTTTTTTATGGGCGGCGAGGGGTGTTTTATGTCAACTTTATATTCTGCATTCATTTGCTATACAATTGTGTGTGTGTGTATCCACCACCACTTTTTCTACTTCCACCCCACCAGAGGTTTGCGAGCTGCCCAGTGAGACTGGTCCGTGTCGCGCTTACTCAGAATTCTTCTACTACAATTCAACTCTTTCCTCCTGCAAGAAGTTTGTTTATGGCGGTTGCAAAGGGAATGACAATCGGTTTTACACAAGACTGGAGTGCAAAATGGTCTGCGGAACTTCAAGTAAACCAGGTGAAAAACAAAGAGGATCTGTCCTTCAGGGATGGGACTGGCTTGGGAAACGGACAAGAGACGGGGTCTCCATCATCTGCCCTGCTGGCCATGGACTCTCGTGTGCCAGTTCAAGGCGAGTGTCTCCTTCCTGCCCTTTAACTGTCTCTCTTTCCTTTCCACAGCAAACTCCACCACAACATCTGATTGAGTCCTTCATTGACATAGTCCCCTGTCTGCACGATTCTCCAGCCTGACCCCCCCCCCCAAAGTCCGAGGAAGAGACACCAACCTGGAATCCTGCCCTGGGACTCTTGCCTCCTCCCTCCCCCCTCCACCTTGGGGGAGGCTGGTGGGGTCAACTCTGCTCTCCAAAAATAAAGACATGAGATGTTCAGCTGCATCCTCTGAATCTGGTTCTTGAGTTAACATAAAAGTCTGGCCGCTGGATCAGACCAAAGGCTTACATAAGAACATAATGTAAAAGCATAAGGTGAATTGGCTGGATCAGGGCAATGGGGGCCCCTCTAGTCCAGCATCCTGCTCTCACAGGGGCCAAGCAGATGCCCTAATGGGAAACCAGCAAGCAGGATTCAAGCACAAGAGCAATTCTCTCCCCCTCCTGTGGTTTCCAGCCCCTGGGATTCAGAAGCATCCCTGCCTCAGATTATGGAGAGCATAGCTAATGGGGCTAGTAGCCATCAATAGCCTTCTCCTCCTCCAGGAATTTATCCAATTCAATAATAATAATAATAATAAAATTTATTTATACCCCCCCTCCCCAGCCAAGACTGGGCCATCCAAGTTGGTCGCCATTGTTGCTTCCTGGGGGAGCAAGTTGCAGCAAGTTGCACTGATGCCTCACTAGTTTGCTCCACATTTCACACCTCCTATATCCCTGCTAAACTGAAAGAGTTTTTTCCCAAATCAAAATTACAAAATTTGGAGGGTGTGTCATTTTCAGCAGCTGTCCATTTTAGGTTTTAGCAGGTTTTCCTGCTAAAAAGATTCCTAGCATCTCTTTCGCCTGGTGCTGTCTTGATGCTTTAGCCCCCAGTCAGTGCTGTTGGAGGGGAGGAGCTGGCGGAAGTCGTAGTCCAAAGAACCAGGGGGGAACTAGGAAGGACCAGCTAGGGACATTTTGGCATCTGAGGCGAACCACAAAACAGCAACCAGCCAGATTGGTGGGGCATTTATTATTGTTATTATTATTATTACAATTTGATTTTGGTATGAAACTTTACTGCATGTAGAATCATATTAGGAGTAGCGGGGGGGGGCAATGTTCTTTCAAGGCAGAATTTAGTTAGCTCAGTTAATCTGGTTTATACATCGTTCCACACAACCAAAGGCATTTCCCAAAGTGATTTACGAAAACAATAAAATACAAAATGCACACGAAAGCTCATACCAAGAACTAACTTAGTTGGTCTTTAAGGTGCTACTGGAAGGAAAATACAAAATATAATATGCATTAAAACAGGAGTGTTCATTTTTTTAAAACAGCAACAACAAGTAACCCAAACAGGATTAGAATTATCTATTATTTTATTTATTAAATTTGCATACTGCTGTTCAGTCAAAGATCACAGGGCGGTTCAAAAAATACAAAATGAGAAGACAAAATACACAATAAAACAAAAGCAGACCAATAACCCTCATCCCACAAGCACATTTAAAAGGCCATAGAATGTTAATCAGCTCAAGGCCAGGCTGAAGAAGAACATTTTTGCCTGATGCCTAAAGATATATCATGAAGATGCCAATGAAGATATTTAATGGGCCTCCCTGGGGAGAGCATTGCACAAGTGGGGAGCCACTGCAGAAAAAGCACTTTCTCGTGTTGCCCCCCTCCGGACATCTTGCAGAGGAGGCACACAAAGAAGGGCCTCCAGTGGTAATCGCAGGGTTAATATGGGAAGAGGCAGTCCTTGAGGTCTTGCGGTCCTGAGACATTTAGGCTTTATAGGTCAAAAGGAGCACTTTGAATTGGTCCCGGAAACTACCATAATTGGCAGCTGGTGCAGTCAGGCCAGGATCAGTTGTCAGGTGCTGGGGGTGGTTGCTTGTGAGTAACCAGGCAGGACTCCAACCTGTCTTTTACAGGTTTTATTGGTGCAAATTATTTACAGTGCATAGCCCCAAAGTTCATGTCTGTCTCAGTCACTTGCAGATTCCGGGAGTGGCCTCTTCCGGCTTTTCCCCCAACATAAGAACACCCCAAATCTCATCCTCTCCTCCTTACTTTTCACCCCTCTGCACAAGCAAGGCGACGGAAGCGGCGTGTGTGCCTCCTGGCCAGCCAGGCGAGGTGAGGCGCTTGGGCTCTCCGTAGCATCTTTGAGCCTTCCCTCCACCCGGCTACCCCCTTCCCCCTCTGCTCCACTGGAGGTGTGGCTTTCTCCACTGCCGGATGAGGAGCTGCTTCTCAGAAGCACTGGAGGCTCTCTGTATCCCCCTGCCTCCCTCCCCCATTCCGATGGCAGTCCCCTGACATCAGTGTAGTACAGATGTACTTTGGAAGTCAAATGGAATCTGTTCCGGAAGTCCCCAAAAGTTCAGAAACCAAGGTGCGGCTTCCGATTGTTTTCCAATTACGCAGGTGCACCGGAAACAATAGCAGAAGCCGCACCGGACGTTCGGCTTCCCGAAAAACTTCGAAAACCCGAACACTCAATTCTGGTTTTCAGTTGTTCGGGAGCTGGAACGTTCGACTCCCAAGATGTTGGGGAACCAGATACGACTGTATGCTCAAACTGCCTTGACCCAGTGAGCAACCTTGCCGCTGAATTTTGCACCAGCTGAAATTTCCGAACCATATTGAGGCAGCTGGGTAAGACCAACTCCACCCTCCTCAGCCACCCACATTCCAGTGATACAGATCAGCTCAACCTCCTCATCTACATAGATCATGGATGAGGGAGGCCTTACCCTGAGCCAATTTAGCACTCGGCATTCAGCAGCCGCTTGGGACGCGGGTGGCGCTGTGGGTTAAACCACAGAGCCTAGGGCTTGCCGATCAGAAGGTCGGCTGTTCGAATCCCCGCAACGGGGTGAGCTCCCGTTGCTGAGTCCCAGCTCCTGCCAACCTAGCAGTTCAAAAGCATGTCAAAGTGCAAGTAGATAAATAGGTACCGCTCCGGCGGGAAGGCATTTCCGTGCGCGGCTCTGGTTCACCAGAAGCGGCTTAGTCCTGCTGGCCACATGACCAGGAAGCTGTACGCCGGCTCCCTCGGCCAGTAAAGCAAGATGAGCACCACAACCCCAGAGTCGGCCACGACTGGACCTAATGGTCAGGGGTCCCTTTATTCAGCAGCCTCAGACCTGATAGGATAACTGGCTGATAGGACAACTGCAATTCCCCAGGTTAAGGTGAGCATGTTCCAGAGGTCAAGCTTTTTCTCAGTCTAGATCCCAGGATGTATTAACTGCTGGGGGCAGCTCTCCAGGTCAGATGCTCAGCACCCAGGCTGCAAAAGAAATCTGCCCTTGGGCCTTTGCCTCTGGTTGCCCAGGTTCGTTGTGTGGAGATAAAGTCTCTAGTTATCACTGCATGGCAACAATTGCCCTCCCTCTGTCTTTGGAGAGGTTGCTGGGATCGTCTTCACTCTCCAGGATAATAATAATAATAATAATAATAATAATAATAATAATAATAATAATAAATTTATTTATACCCAGCCCTCCACAGCCAAGACTGGGCTCAGGGCGGCTAACAACCGATATAAAACAAATTGATTGAAATACAACTTAAAAACAAGATTAAAATACAGCATTAAAACATTAAAACATTAAAATGCAGCCTCATTTCAATGGAAACTCAAATCAAAAAATTTTGGGGGATGAAAACGTCAAATCTTCACCAAGGCCAACTATCCAGACTGGTCCTATGTGGGCCAGAAAAAAGCCAGGGAAGTCCCCAAATAGGAGTTCCATCACAGAAAGAGAACGGAAAAAGGAAAGAGGGGAGGGGATCAAGTTGATTACAAGCCAAAGACCAGGTGGAACAACTCTCTCTTACAGGCCTGCGGAAAGAAATCAGATCCTGAGTCCGGTTCTTGGAGTTGCCTACCTCTGCAGCCTATCCAAAGCCCACCTTTTCCTGCTGCCCCTCCCCACATCAGAAAAGCAAGCAGCCCACCCCCTCACCCCACTTAGCAGGGCAGTGTAAAGGGGTCCTTGGGCCTGGTGAGGGAAGAGGCAAGTGCTCTTTATTTCCAAGGTGGCGCCTAATGCAGGCCTGCAGCAGGGCGACTTCCAGTCTGGAGTGGTGCCAGCACCACGATGCCCTCATCTCTAACCCTTGGCCATGCTGGCAAGGGCTGGTGGGTGATGGAGCCCAACAACCGCTGGAAGGCACCATGTTTGTTCGTTTATTAAAAAAAAAAACACAATTATATATCACTGCATCATTAGATAGATAATTTATTACAGTCAGAGACCAGCTTATAAAACACACTTGGGGATACAATCCCAGAAGGAAAACAAACATTTAAAACAGTGTACAACAATAAATTTAAAATTTATAAATGCGATAAGCGTATAGACACTTAAAACTTTTAGATAAGCTACCACAGAGAAATGACCCAGAATCACCCAGGGAACCGAGTTTGGGGATTTTCTTAACGAAATAACATTAAAAACATACATCACAGCAGTTTACAAGAATAAAACATAAAAGCTGTACAATAAAAACCATGCAAGAGTTGAAAACAGCCATCCATTAACCACTGAGGATGGATGTATTGTTAATTGCGGGCCCAGACCTTGTGGAATAGAGATAAATTCAGCAGAAGTTTAAAAGCTGGCACAGAATCTCCAGTGGCAGAGTGTTCCACAGGACTGAGCTGTTGCCCACCATCCCTGGCAACCATTGCTGGGACCACTGGGAGCTGGAGCTCCAAAAGATCCTGGGAGTCTCAGGCCAGAGAAGGCTGCTGTACTGTTTCTGCACTGGCAGGAGAGGAGAAGCAGAGTCAGGACCAGTAGCTAAACTAATGGGAACAGAAGAAAGTCCCTTTGAGGAACTTATTAAGAAAGGAGAGGATCCCAGAAGCCTTTTTATTAGGTATAGTGGGTAGAGAGATACCGAAACAAGATGATAAAAAAAATTATTCTATGCGACAACTGCGGCCAGAATTTTGTTAGCCCAAAGATGGAAACAACAGGAGTTACCAACAAAAGAAGAGTGGCAGATGAAGTTGGTGGACTTTGCAGAACCGGCGAAACTGACAGGAAGAATTCAGAACCAGCGAGACCAAGCATTCCGAAAGGACTGGAACAAATTTATTTTATATTTGAAAGACAACTGTAAGCAATTAACATCATTAGCAGGGTTATCTGAAGATCTGTAAGGTGAAATTGCTACCTATTCAGGTTGTGTAATTTTAGGTAATGATATATCAAGGTTAGGAAACGAAGCGAAATGTAAAGATGTAAAGTTTAATTTTGTAAACCACCAGACGGGAGGGAGGGAAGTCGTGAGTTTCAGTCGAGCCAAAGAGATGAAGTAAGAGGGTACAATGTTACATAAAGTGATTATATATAAAACCAATAAAATTCATTTATAGAAAGAAAGAAAGAAAGAAAG
>JAXCMG010009570.1:0-13742 GCA_034642415.1 Podarcis siculus | reverse complement strand
CCTTGCAGCTATGAGTTGAGCAAGTCCGGTGCTCCTTTTATAGTTTGTGTTGGTTATCTGTTAGTTGCATTCTCATATATATTTCCCTGTGGGTTTTGATTACACTTTGCAGCATTTTCTGCTCCACATATAATGTTTGGGCTACTTTTGTGTGTCTCTTCTGGTTTGAAAGAGTTGGAGAAGACAGTTTGGAAGTGCCAGGCTCTGCCTGTATGTGTTTTTTTCCTTCTGAAATAAAAAGTGCTCTTTTTTTTTTTATTAAACTTTATTTTTATTCCAACAGCTAAAAAACACATGTACAAATTATGTCATCCATAAAAACAAACAAACAAGAAAAAGATAAAGAAAAGAAAAACAAAAAAGAAAAAACCAAAATCGAGTTCCATACCATCTAGGTACTGGATCATTGTATCGATCTATAACATTGTTTGACTTCCCACCACCACGGCGTGAGCTATAGTTCAACAATATCTTCGGCAGTGTCTATTAACAACCGTTATCTCTACCTCGCAGCTTTTATATTATGCCTACTGAGATTTTGATGTTCCCTAAAATCGTCTCCATGTATACGAAAAATTTGTTCCAATCATTAATAAAATTAGTGTTTTTTTGTTGCCTGATCTTCTGCGTCATCATTGCTAGGTCAATATATTCAATTAATTTGGTTTGCCATTCTCTGATTGTTGGGATGTTAGTTGTTTTCCAATTCTGTGCTAACAGTGTCCTGGCGGCTACCGTTGCGTACTGAAATAGGGTTTGATCTTCTTTCTTGATTTCGTCCCCCACCATTCCCAGGAGGAATGCCTCAGGCTTTTTAGGGAAGGTGTACTTTATAATCTTTTTTAGTTCGTCGTAAACAAAACCCCAGAACCTTTTCACCTCCTCGCAGGTCCACCACATGTGGTGGAAGTCTCCCTCTTTCTTCCTACATTTCCAGCAGGTCTTATCCCCGGTTTTATACATCTTTGCTAATTTTATTGGGGTGATGTACCAGCGGTACATCATCTTTTCTATGTTCTCTCGGAGTCCGACACAAGCTGTAAATTTCATATCTTTGTTCCAGAGTTTTGTCCATCTTTCATAGTCTAGGGGGTATCCCAGGTCTATAGCCCACTTAATCATAACCTCTTTAACCTCCTCATCCATGGTGTCCCAATCTAATAGTTGGTTGTACATTTTGGTTAAGAGTTTTGTGTTTCCTTCTAATATTTCTAGCTGGAATTTAGACTTGTTCTTACTCATTCCGACTTTTTTATGTTCGTTCCAAAGGGCACCAATTTGATGGTATTGTAGCCACCCCGATAATTTGTCTTTTAGCTCTTCATAAGACCTAAGTTTCCATCCTTTGTCAGATCTTATCAGGAGGTCTGTATACGTCCATCTTTTGCCTTCCATATTTAATTTTTTATTTGCTAGAATGTCGATGGGTGACAGCCACCATGGGGTGTCTTTTTCTATTAATCTCTTACATCTATTCCATACTTCTAACAACGCCCCTCTTATTATTGTTGGTTTCTGCTTTCCTTCACTGTGCAGCGAAAGGGCTTGTCACGAGACAGGTGTTTACATTCCACAGTCTGTACTGTTGGAGTTTCTCACGGGAAAGGGACAAGGCCGAGGCAAAGGCAAAGGTCCGGTGTCTAGGACAACGCAGCACAAGGCTATGGTTTCACGCTTCACTCCAAAGGTTGCAGAGGTCCAGAAGACGTCTAGATCTTTCTTCGTTGTTGATTCAGCGGCGACCCACCACATGTGCAACGATAAGAGACTGTTTGTGTCTTTTACACCGCAGGAAGGTGCGATTCACCAGGCGGATGACCACACTATTCCCAGTAAAGGCTACGGAACTGTTGTTCTTCACAGTTTGGACTTATCGATACAGAATGTGCTTTACGTTCCAGATGCTGCACAAAATCTACTCAGTGTTGCGCAGCTGAATGAAAGGAACATTGACGTTTCCTTCAAGAACAAGAGGTGCACCATCACAAAGAAAAGCGATTATGTATTGCATGCTGAATATGTTGATCGTTTGTTTGTTTTGTATTATGATGATGTTGTGCAGGATGACACTTGTTGCATTGCAGGTTCTAACAAAAGTTTGCATGCAGAATGTATTCACGATTTTCATAGAAAATTTGGTCATTTGCATTTTGAGGCAGTATCTAAAATGCCTGCCTTGGTTGAAGGTATGACTATTAAACCCTGCAGGTACCACATGAAGTGCAAAGCATGCGCAGCAAACAAGGTGAAAATGGCTGCGAAAGGTAAGGTGTCTAGTAGGCAAGCTACGGAACCATACCAGGTTGTTCATGCAGATTTGGTTGGACCACTAGCGCCCTCTTTGGGTGGAAATAGGTACTTCTGTTGGAATTCTGCCAGGGTCAGAGGAATGTGCCACAGCGTAGGCACCGGCAGATATTCCTGGCGACCTCCCCGCGTCTCCCTCTGCTGATAAACAGGCGAGGTCTCGGCGATTCGTCTCATATGTGTGAGAGGAACACACCGTTCTTGCACTCTCCCCTTTGGTGTCCCCCAGGGAGGGGAAAGAAGCAGACAGAAAACTATTTACATCCTTTATTTTCTGTCTCTCATCTCAGTACAGAGAATTATGTCTGCACCCAACAACAGCAAGAAGAAACTCGTCCCAAGTACATCCAGTACAGGGTCATATGACACACTGAGCTAACATCCGGTGCTCAGTACAGAGTGGACTGCCCCTTTGTTCCCATGGCAACAGTCACAAACATCCTGTCTGGCTTTCCAGCCACAAGCAGCTGGCTGAGCTGCTAGAGCCTTTGCTTGCTGCAGCATTGGTGCTTTATGGTAACAACTTCATGGTTCTCGTTGATGCATTTTCCAGATATATTTTTGTGTACAATCTCAAGCAGAAATCAGAGGCTTTTCCTAGGTTCAAGGAATTCTGTGCTTGGTTGGAAAATGTGCATGGTAAGAAGATAAAGACTCTTTTCAGTGATCGCGGGGGAGAATTCACTTCTCAGCAGTTTGAAGCTTTTCTGACTGAGAAAGGAATTCAACACGATTTGTCTAGTCCTCGCTCGCCATGGCAGAATGGACTTGCGGAAAGGGCAAATCAGACATTGCTTCAAGGGTTAAAAACCTTGCTGCATGATGCCAATCTTCCAGAGAGTTATTGGGCCGAATCTCTCTCGTGTTTTGTTTACAGTTACAATCGCAGGTTATCTTCAGCGATTGGTTGTACCCCCTGTGAGAAGATGTTTGGCAAGAAGCCATACATCAAACACATGAAAATTTTTGGTTCTGACATGTGGGTTCACTCACCACAAAATTCCAAGTTAGACAAGCGTGGATTGCATGGTATCTTTCTAGGTTATCAGAAAGGGTCTTACAGAATAATGATGACTGACTCTAAGACAATTAAGCTCACGAGAAGTGTTGAGTACAATGCAAAGTGGGGGGAGAATGTGGGAATTTTCCAATGTTATCCTGATGACGGTGATGAGACTGAGGATAGTCAAAAGCAACCACAACAACCCACACCCACTGATGAAGGTTCTGAGTCTGAATCTGAAACTGAATTGGGAGATTCAGAGGATTTCAAGAGTGCGAAAGCCTCTATGCGACCCTCTGAAAGCTCTGATCAAGAATTGGAGGAACCATTGTTCACAGTAGGTCGTTTTTCTCCTAAGAAGGAAGAGGAGAGTGTTGAAGACTTAAGGCTAATTCGTAGGTCACAGAGAGCCACAAAAGGCAGACCTCCAAAGAGATTTGCTGATGAGTTTGCTACGATAGCAGTAACAGCTGTTAAAAGCTCCAAGAAGGTATTTGAATCTTCAAGTTTCCAAGAAATCCAGGGTTTGGATTCAAAGGAAGCTGAGCCATGGTTAAATGCCATGAAGGCTGAGCTTGATTCCTTAGAAAGGAACAAAACATGGGAGCTAGTTCCAGTAGTTCCAGGAATGAAACTGCTTGGAAGCAAATGGGTCTTCAAAGCGAAGACAGATCAAAATGGCAAGATAGTCAGACACAAAGCCAGATTGGTAGCCAGAGGTTTTGCACAGGTACCAGGTGAAGACTATCACGAGACCTACTCACCCACAGTGAGATATGAAAGCATAAGGCTTATGCTCAAGCTAGCTGCAGAGGAAAATCTACACATTAGTCACCATGATATTAATACAGCTTTTCTGTACGGATCTCTAGATGAATCACTTTATATGCTTCCACCTGATGGCGTACAGGTAAAACAGGGATTTGTTTGTGCTCTGAAGAAATCCCTTTATGGTCTCAAACAAAGTGCACGGTGTTGGCACACAAAACTCACTGAAGTGTTGTTTTCTCTAGGTTTTCAGCAAGGGAAAGCTGATCCATGTGTATTTGTCAAAGAGGAGGGGCAAAAGAAACTGTACTGTTTGTTTTATGTTGATGATTTATTATTCTTTTGGAAAGATGTCGCAATGTACAATAACGCCCTAGCTCAACTGAAAGAGCACTTTGACATGAAAGATCTTGGTGAGGTAAACAACTACCTATCTCTGGAAATAGAGAGAGATCAAGATGGTAACATTCTAGTACACCAGTCACGGAAAATTGCTGATGTGTTAAGCAAACTAAATCTGATGGATGCTAACCCTGTAGACACACCGATGACAACAGGTTATCAGGTAGATGACACTGAAGAAGCATTTTCTGACACTACACTGTACAAAAGTGTGCTAGGCAAGCTAAACTTCATTGCCAGATGTTCAAGACCAGACATTGCTGTTAGCTGTAATTTGCTAAGCAGACAAGTCAACAATCCTAGTGTCAAGGATTGGAAAGCTCTGAAACGCATAGCGCGGTATTTGAAAGGCACTATGCATTACAGACTGAGATTTAACAATCAGAAGTCTGGTGGTCTTGAGATATTTGCAGATGCAAGTTTTGGAAGTGACACTACAGACAGGAAAAGTACGTCTGGAGTTTGCTACATGTACGATCGAGGTCTGTTTGATTGGTCATGCAAAAAGCAAACAACAGTTAATAATAATAATAATAATAAATTTTATTTATATCCCGCCCTCCCCAGCCGAAGCCGGGCTCAGGGCGGCTAACAACACCAAAATAGTGTGACATTATAAAAACATTATAAGAATTAATTAAAATCCAGATTGATGGCAGCCATAAAGTTTTGTAAAGGTTGCCAAGGAGGGAGTCAGGCTGCGCCCTAACCAAAGGCCTGGCGGAACAGCTCTGTCTTGCAGGCCCTACGGAAAGATGTCAAGTCCTGCAGGGCCCTTGTCTCTTGTGACAGAGCATTCCACCAGGTTGGAGCCGCAGCCGAAAAGGCCCTGGCTCTAGTTGAGGCCAGCCTAACCTCTCTGTGGCCTGGGACCTTCAAGGTGTTTTTGTTTGAAGACCGTAAGTTCCTCTGTGGGGCATACCAGGAGAGGCGGTCCCGTAGGTACGAGGGCCCTAGGCCGTATAGGGCTTTGAAGGTTAAAACCAGCACCTTAAACCTGATCCTGTACTCCACCGGGAGCCAGTGCAACTGGTATAGCACCGGATGAATGTGATCTCTAAGCGAAGACCCCATAAGGAGTCTCGCTGCGGCATTCTGCACCCGCTGGAGTTTTTGGGTCAGTCTCAAGGGCAGCCCCACGTAGAGCGAGTTACAATAATCCAGTCTGGAGGTGACCGTCGCGTGGATCACAGTAGCTAGGTCAGGGCGAGAGAGGTAAGGAGCCAACTGCTTAGCTTGGCGGAGATGAAAAAATGCCGCCTTTGTAATAGCTGCAATCTGCGCCTCCATGGAGAGGGAGGTATCGAAGATTACACCCAAACTCTTAACGGACGGTGCTGGCACTAATTGCACCCCCGCAAGAGATGGGAGTTGCCCCCTCATTCCCATATCATCCCGTCCCAGCCAGAGGACCTCTGTCTTCGAAGGATTTAACTTCAACCGGCTCCCACGCAACCATCCAGCCACCGCTTCCAAGCATCTGATCAGTGTGTCTGGGGCCGAGTCAGGATGGCCATCCATCAACAGATAGAGTTGGGTGTCATCAGCATACTGATGGCAGCCCAGCCCAAAACTCCGGACAAGCTGGGCGAGGGGGCGCATAAAGATGTTAAAAAGCATCGGGGAGAGAATCGCACCCTGAGGCACTCCACACACCAAGGAGTGGCGCGATGACAATTCCCCCCCCAAGCGCCACCCTCTGTCCCCGACCAGAGAGAAACGAGCGCAGCCATTGAAGGACTGTGCCCAGGATCCCCACGTCGGCAAGGCGGTGGTCCAGAAGTTCGTGATCGACCATGTCAAAAGCTGCTGACAAATCTAGAAGAATCAGCAGCCCCGACCCGCCTCGATCCAGCTGTCTACGAAGATCATCTGTTAGGGCAACCAGAGCCGTCTCGGTCCCATGACCAGCGCGGAAGCCGGACTGGAATGGATCCAGAGCCGATGTTTCATCCAGAAACCCACCAAGCTGTTCAGCAACCGCTCTCTCAATCACCTTACCCAGGAACGGAAGATTCGAAACCGGGCGGTAATTGGATAGATCTAAAGGATCTAATGATGTTTTCTTTAAGAGCGGGCGCACCACTGCCTCCTTCAGTTCCCCTGGGAATGTCCCCGTGCCAAGGGACAAATTGATGATATCCCCCAGGAGGGCCCGCACCTCGTCTGGACACGCTCTAATCAGCCAAGACGGGCACGGGTCAAGAGGACAGGTGGTGGGCTTTCCAGCTCGGAGGAGTCTGTCCACATCGGCTGGGGATATCCGGTCGAAGTGGTCCAATACTGGACCCGAGGACAGTCGAGGGGCCTCCAGTTCCTTTATTGTATCCAAATTGGCAGGGAGGTCATGGCGGAGCAACAAGACCTTCTCCGCAAAAAAGCTCGCAAATGCCTCACAGCTGTGTGTCAAATTGTTATTTAAATTTGGCTGTCCTTCGAGGGACGTTAAAGACCAAATTATACTAAATAATTGCGCTGGGCGAGAGCTAGCGGATGCAATGGAGGCCGAGAAGTAGGACTTCTTAGCGGCCTTCACAGCCATCTCGTAGGTTTTCATAAAAACCCTATAAGATGTTCTTGAAGCTCCGTCACGGGCACGCCGCCATACTCGCTCTAGCCGTCTGAGGTCCCGCTTCATTTTCCGGAGCTCCTCGGTAAACCAGGGAGCCCGGTTTCTGCGGGGTCGCAGAGGGCGCTTAGGTGCGATCTCATTGATGGCTGCCAGGAGATGGGTATTCCAGCCCTCAACAAGCTCAGTCAATGAGTCGCCAGGGGGAGAAAGGTCCCGCAAGGCTTGACGGAATCTATCAGGGTCCATCAGCCTCTGCGGGCGAGCCCAAATCGGCTCGCCACCTAAGCAGGGTGGGGGTGGAACGTCAATCCTGGCTTTCAGAGCGTAGTGATCAGACCATGGCACCTTCATCGAAGGACACATGATCACATCTATACCAGCGCCAAAGATCAAATCCAGCGTGTGGCCTGCTTGATGTGTGGGGCCCGAAACAAACTGGGAGAGCCCTAAGTACTTGTGAAGCCGAACTGAATGCACTGCCTTATTCACTTAAGGATTGTGAATGGTTGATACAATTGTGCAAAGATATGAAAATTCCTGTCAAATGTCCAATCCAGGTTTACCAGGACAACAAAGCATGTTTGGCTTTGCTGAAGTCTGAAGGTTGTAAGCAAAGCACGAAGCACTTGCAATTAAAGTTGCAGCATGCTAGGGAATGTATTCAGAAGGGACTCGTAACGGTGTCCTTTATGCCAGGTAATGAAATTCCTGCTGATGTATTGTCCAAGATTGTATCAAGGGATCAACACTGTACCTATGTGCAAAAGTTGGGTTTGTACTGATATTGTACGAACACGCTGCCCAGTGATGTTCACAGAAAGGGGGAGGATGTTGGTTTCTGCTTTCCTTCACTGTGCAGCGAAAGGGCTTGTCACGAGACAGGTGTTTACATTCCACAGTCTGTACTGTTGGAGTTTCTCACGGGAAAGGGAGACTGGATGTGACGTACACTGGTTTTCCTGTTTTTCACTGTTCTTTGCAGTTTCACTTTGTGATTCTCTCCGAGCTGTCGAGGAGAGAGGATGCATTTTCTGCTCCGGCAGAGGCAAGATGTCTTTCTGTAATATACCAGCTTTGAACTATAAATAAAGCAATATAGAGTATGCAGCACGTACTCCTCATCCTTCTGCTGTGCACGGGACTCTGCTTTAAACTAACAATTATATGGTTTGAAAATCCCTTATGGACTCTTCCCTTATCATGCCATAAGTATGCATGCCACCCAAATCTGGCATTGAAGCCCTCCAGGTCCAGTAGGTCGGTGTTATCCAAGACTATCCATTCTTTAGTCCAGCAGAGGCACGAAGCCTCATAGTATAATTGCAGATTCGGGACCGTAAACCCTCCTCTTTCTCTTTTGTCGGTAAGCAGCTTAAATTTAATTCTGGCTCTTTTGCCCTGCCAGATAAATCTTGACAGGGTCCTCTGCCAGTCCTTAAACATTGATGTGCCTCTGATTACTGGGATATTTTGAAATAGGAATATCATTCTTGGGAGAATATTCATTTTGATGGCAGCCATTCTCCCCTCCCAAGAAAGCTGTAGTCTGTTCCAGCTATCTAGATCTTTTTTGCATTCTCGCCAGATTCTATTATAATTGTCTTCCACTAAATTTATATTTTTTGGGGAGACCCAAATACCCAAGTATTTAACCTTTTTTGTTATCTTTATCCCCGTTTCCGCCTCGATCTTATTTTTTGAGTTCTCATCTACGTTCTTTACCAGCATCTTTGTTTTTGTTTTGTTTAATTTAAACCCAGATAATCTTCCAAATTCCTCCAATAACTCAATGACTGTACTTATTCCTTTTGTGGGGTCTTCTACTGAGATTACTAGATCGTCGGCATATGCCTTTAATTTATATTCTTTTGTGCCGATTTTGATCCCTCTTATTTCAGGTGTTTCTCTTATTTTATTCAATATAACTTCCAGGACCATGATGAATAACAGGGGTGATAAAGGGCACCCCTGTCTTGTACCTTTTGTTATCGTAAATGAATTTGTTAGGTTGCTATTAATGATTAGTTTTGCCCTTTGGTCTGAGTAGATCGCTCTTATGCCCTCTAGGAATGGCCCTCTTATTCCTACCTTTTCCATAGATTTTATAAGGAAGTGCCAAGAAACATTATCAAAAGCCTTTTCGGCGTCTATGAAGATTAGCGCAGCAGGGACATCGTTTCTAAGTTCCAAATATTCGATTATATTAACTACATGTCTTACATTGTCCTTTAACTGTCTTCCAGGCAGGAATCCGGCTTGGTCTTTATGTATTGTTTTGTTCAAATATTTCTTTAGTCTGTTCGCCATTATTCCTGCAAAGATCTTATAATCATTATTGAGCAATGATATTGGCCTGTAGTTTTTTATGTCAAGTCTGTCTGAGTCTGCTTTAGGTATTACTGTAATATGCGCCTCTCTCCACGAATCCGGTAATTCTCCACCTTGCAAGATGTTATTAATTACATTGCATAGTACCGGGGCCAGTTGTTCCTCTAGGGTCTTATAATATTTTGAAGAAAGGCCGTCTGGGCCCGGGGCCTTCCCGGATTTCATATTCTTAATTACATTCCTGACCTCTTCCACAGTTATTGGTTCGTTTAAGAGTTCCTTTTCTTCCTCTGTCAATTGTTCCCCTCCATTCCTATCCAAATACCTCCCTATCTCATTTATGTCTTCATCTTCCTTTTTTTTATACAGGGTTTCATAGAACTGGAGGAACTTTGCCTTTATTTCACTGGGATCTTCTATTATCTGACCTTCCGATTTAATTTTGTTAATCACACTTTGTTTTTTCCTTTTTCTCAGTTGCCATGCCAATAGCTTGCCCGTTTTGTTTGCCGACTCAAAATACTTTTGTTTCATCTTTTTTATTCCCCATTCTACTTCTTCATTTAACAGTGTTGCGTATTGGGTTTGTAAAAGTTTACAGGTTTGTTTAATCTTCTCATCCCCAGGATTTCTTATTAATTTCCCTTCTGCGTCTTTTAGTTGTTTAACTATTTCTTCCTTTTTTGCCTCTCTTAGTTTCTTTCTATATTTATTCTGTTGGATCAGGAAGCCTCTAAGTACTGCCTTGCTTGCGTCCCAGACAACGTTAATTTTAGTTTCTCTATTCAGGTTCAGGTCAAAATATTCTTTTAAGATGTTCTTTGCTTTATCAGTAATCTCATCCTGTTTCATTAAGTAGTCGTTCATTCTCCATCTATATGGTCCTAGTGATTTACACTTTATTTCCAGGAGAATTGAGTTATGGTCCGAGAGTGTTCTAGGCTCTATTTCGCACTTCACAGATCTTGTCGTAAGCTCCCTGGAGACCCAAATCTGATCTATTCTGCCCCAGCTTTGGTGTACTCCTGAAAAGTGCGTGAATTGTTTTCCTGTTGGGTTTTTAAACCTCCATATGTCAATCAGGTCCAAATTCTCTTGGAGGTCATTAAAGGTTTTTGGAAGTTTCCCTTGCTTCCCTTTCCTTCTTTTTTCACTTCTGTCTATCTCGGGTTCAGGGACTCCATTTAGGTCTCCTAATAAGATTAGTTTGTAGTTCTCTAATTCTAGTAATATTTGTTCCAGTTTTTTGAAGAACTCAGTTTTATTTGTGTTGGGGGCGTAAATTGATACTACGTTAAATCTTTCCCCATGGTAGGTGATTTGGATCCCCAGGATCCTCCCCTCCTCATCTTTGCAGATTATTTTAGGGTCCAATTTCTCTTTAGTGTAAATCACCAACCCTCTTTTTTTATTCACATCTGAGTTAATGAACTCCATTCCCAACTTTTTATTGACCAATATATGTTTGTGTTTTTTGGCTACATGGGTCTCTTTGCAGCAAACCACGTCACATTTTTTATTCCTCAAAGCTTTCTCTATTTTATTCCTTTTTGATTTTTCGTTCAAACCGTTAACATTCCAAGATAGAAAAGTTAAAGACATTGTTAAAATTGGACACCGAGTTTATATCTGGCTATCAGTTCCTTGTTTCTTCCTCTTCCTCTGTCTCCTCCTCTTCCACTGCGCCCTCCTCCTCTTCCACCTCTCCGCCCCCTCCCCCTCCTCCCCCCGCGTCCCCGCATCCCCAGCACCCTTTCTGTTTGTTACTCTATCCTCCTTTTTACCGAGCTCCCTCTCATACCTTCTCAGGAACTTTTCTACCTCTAATAGGCTGGTCAGTTTAAATCTCTTGTCCTTGAAGAAAAAAGCAATCCCTTCGGGAAATTCCCATCTAAACTGTATGTTATTTCTTCTCAGGACGCCTGTTATTTGTCTGTATCCCTCCCTTTTGCGTAACAGTCTGACCGGAATCTCTTTAAGGACAATGATTGGTCTGCCGCCTATTATTAGTTTTTTGTGATAACTCGTTTTGAGTATCAAATTCCTCATTCCTATTGAGTTGAACACTACTAAGCAATCCCCAAGGGGTTTCCTAGTCCTGTTCTGGTATGTCCTCATTTTAATTCTAAAGGCGTTTTCAATCGTGTATGCGACTTCCTCTTCTTTCATCTCTAACCACCTTGCTAATTCCTTAGTTATTCTCTCCTTAATGTTCTCTTTCATTTCTTCTTCTATACCTCTGAATTTTAATTGCATTTGTCTCTGTCGCATTTCTGTCATCGCAATATTGTCCCAAATCTGCTCCTGTGTTTTGTTCAACTCTCTCATCTCCTCCCTCACTTTTTCTGTCTCCTTTTTCTGTTCTCTCAAATCTTTTTGAATTTTTTTTTTAGTCTCCTCAAATGTCTTTGTCTTGACCGTTAACTCTTGGATTTTATTCGAGAGCTCCCCTATTGCTCCCTCTATTCTCCTATCTATCATCTCCTGCATTTCCTCTAATTTGTTTTCTATGTGACTTTCATTCTGTTTAAATTCCTCTTTGATTTTTAACCACAGGAAATCTAGATCTTTAATTTCTTCCTGTCTGGGTACTTTCCTTTCGCCTGGGGTCCCCCCCTCCCCTTTTCCCATTCTTCCCCTGCATTTTTTCCTGGTTCCCCGTTATATTCTTTTGGTGTTGTTTTCTCTCCCCTTAGGGGCTCACAATCTCCTTATTCCCACTCCGTGGGTCCTTTCCGTGTAGCTTGACTGAGTGCACCAAGTATGTAGTCCGAGGCTAGCAGTCTGCGACACCCCGTCCCTTCTCTCCAGGGGGTTGTGTGTGTCACCCTCCACTGTTAACCTATGGTTAGCCTCAGTCTAAATTGCACTAAGGGGGGACCAGAAGAGGGGTGAGGTTCCAATGCGAGTTCCAGATATGAAAGTCAATTCTGATCTACAATCTCAAATAATTGTTCTAGTTAGATATTCCGATTATATTGGAAGTCAGCGTTTCTTCCAGTCCAACTAGGGAGTCTCTGTCTTACTTTCCCAATCCTATACTTGTTCTTCCTCCACGGTTACAGACAGTTGGAAACTTAGCAAAGTACCACAGTAATTATCCTTCCACTTATTAGGGTGTTAAGGAGGTAAATGAATTCCTAATATTAGTGAGGGGCAGGGGAGAGGGGAAGGTAGATTGAGGGAGGGGTGGTTATGTAAAGATTACAGGGGGGTAGTGGGAGCAAGAGGGGACAGGGGTCAGGCGTAACTGTAAGCAAGTAAAAACAGATGAGGGTGGGGTGGGAGAACCGAGGGGGGGAGGAGCAAGCAATAAATAATAAACAATAAACCACTTGAGTCACTGAGAATGGAGAGGGTAGTCTGGAGTGCTGTGGTTAGTTATCTGTCTTTCAACGTCCTTTACACAGCACCCTTATAAAGTTATAAAGTTTCACTCTTATAAAGTTTCTTCGTGTATCTCAAATGTCCTTAGTAAAAGTTCACTACAAGCTCTTTACAGTCGGCATCCATAAGACGGTGTCCGCGGTAACTTCTTATCTCTGTCCCCTCTATGTTCCTCCTGTCCTCTCAGTGTGTTTCCCAAACAGCGTTTGCTGTTGTATATATCTATTGGGGGGCAGTTAGAGAAACCACAAGACCTTTGGCAATAACCTCAGGCAAAAGTCCAAACATAAGTCCACGCATAAGCCCGCGCTGAGTTTTAAACAAATAAGAATCCAACACAGGCAAACAGTTCTATAGCGTTTTGTATATAAAAGTTCGTTTAGTTTGGTCAAAAAAGATATCCCTCCTCGTTCCGTACATGCACAGCTCGGCTGAAAGAGTTACTCTCCTTTTCCAGCTGCCTGCGATTCCAAAGCCTGCGCCATTTTCGCTCTCCGCCGGGTGGGATCCGTGCACAAAAACTATAACAATCAGGACTCACCCATCTGTAGTCCTTATCTTCGGTATTATCCTAAGTCCACTCACGAAGGGGTGTCCATTTTAAGCCTATGAAGGTTCGTCGCCTTTCTCGGTGGAATCTTGAGGCATCGTAACTCGGAGACGGAATTTTCCCTTTTGCGCTTGCGACCCCGCCCTGAGCTTCCTCTTCACAAAGGAGAGTAAGCCGCAGAGGCAAAGCGCCGCTCCACGCTGCCGGGAAGCCTTCCCCCAGGGGTCCCCCCCTGGGCTTTTTATTTTTTGGGGGGCGCAGTGCCCTTGCGGCGCCCCCAAATCTCCAAGTTGCTCAGAAAGCCTTCGCGTGGCTTTCCGCGCTTCCTCGCCGTCCGCGACCGGAACCGGAAAAAAGTGCTCTTAAGTGTCTCCCTTCTCAACATTTTACTCAGAAGGTCCTTCTGAGCATTGGTTAGTGGTGAA
>JAXCMG010009563.1:89164-111137 GCA_034642415.1 Podarcis siculus | reverse complement strand
TCAGAAACTCAAGCGTCTCTTCTCGTCCGAAGAGCAGCTACTGCATGTGAATCCCAGCAGACCGATGAGGGTTGAAACGGACGCCTCAGACAGAGCCGTGGGAGCAGTCCTGTTGCAGCAAGACCCGCATGGGGACTGGAGACCGTGCGCCTTCTACTCCAGGAAGCTCAGCAAGTCAGAGCAGAACTACACCATCTGGGACAGGGAGTTGCTGGCCATTCATGCAGCATTCAAGGCGTGGCGGCACTTCCTTATCGGAGCCAAACACACAGTGCAGGTCCGCACAGACCATAAGAACCTGGAGTACTGGCGCACGGCAAGGTTCTTGAACCAGAGGCACATACGATGGGCGGAGTTCTTTGCGGACTTCGACTTCAGGATAGAGTACATCCCAGGCGACAACAACATCATGGCGGATGCACTGTCCAGGAAGCCGCAATACCTCGAGGAGGCGGCACCAGAGGCGGCCAAGCACATTTTCGCACCGGAAGCGTGGGCGTGCGCTTCGGCAACCGTGGACCTGGATGCTGTACGCCGAGCGCTGCAGGAGGCCCCCTTCACACAAGCCAAGATGGAGGAGGTGCACAGGGGCACGACGAAGGACGACGAGTTCCAGATACGCGACGGATTGCTCATCCGCAAAGGGGCCCTCTACGTACCGGGAGACGACCTCCGCGCAAAAGTACTGCAGCAGTTGCACGACGCACCCACCGCCGGGCACTTTGGCAAAGAGAAGACGGTAGAATTAGTAGCCAGAGATTTTTGGTGGCCCAAGATGTGGGGGGAAGTCGCGGATTACGTCTCGAGGTGCGACACCTGCAAAAGGGCCAAGTCAGTGCACAAACCGCCGGCGGGACTGCTGGAACCGCTGCAGACACCGCTCGAACCGTGGGAGAGGGTGGCCCTGGACTTTGTCACGGATCTACCCAGCTCGAGGGGCAAGACAGCAGTGCTAGTGGTGGTGGACATGTTCACCAAAATGGCCCACTTCATTCCGTGCGCGAAGGTGGCCACGGCGGAACAGACCGCCAAACTGTTCATAGACCACGTGTTCAGGGTTCACGGTCTGCCACGATCTATCCTGTCCGACCGGGGGCGACACTTCATCTCGAACTTCTGGCAGAAGCTGATGGGTTTCCTGAACGTCAAGATCAACCTAGCGTCGGCGAGACACCCGCAGACCAACGGACAAGCGGAGCGAGTCAACGCCATCATGCAGCAGTACCTGAGATGCTACGCAAATCAGCAGCCTGCAACATGGGTGGACTACCTACCGCTCGCCAAGTTCGCCTACAACAACACGAAGCACGTGTCCACGGGGGTGACACCGTTCTTCGCCAACAACGGGAGGCATCCCAGAACCTTCCCGGGATTAGAGAGAGTGGAGGAGGGGGAGCCACAGGCAGCGGAAGCATTAGCATCAGAGTTGCAGGAGGTCCACGAACAGCTTCGGAGGCAGTTAGAACTAGCAAAGCACGCATACAAACTGCAGGCTGACAGACACAGAAGGGTTGGGGAAGACATACAGGTGGGAGACTGGGTTTGGTTAGCAGCCCAGGCAGTGCCGGCCAGATCGTTAGCGAAGAAGAAGCTCGGACATAAGCAGCTGGGGCCTTACCAAGTCAAGGCACAGGTCAATCCAGTGGCCTTCCGGTTGACACTTCCGGAGGGATCCAGAATGCACCCAGTTTTCCATAGATCAGTGCTCACGCCCTACAAAGCACCTCACAGATTTCAGGAGCCAGGCACGGCACCAGACCCGATCAGGGAGACGCCCACAAGGGGGGGATCGCCAAGGGGGGCTCTGACAGAACCCATCAATGAGGTCACAGAGATTTTAGACTCGAGATGGGGGGAAGAGGGAGTAGAATATCTTCTCGCCAGAGAAGGTACCCCGGCCAGAGCCAACAGTTGGGTGCCGGACTATGCCTTGGACGAGCCTCTTCTCAAGGAAGAGTTTCATGCCATTTTCTCACACAGGCCCATGCCAGCCGAGTATTTCGACGACTGGCTTTTCACACCCACATTTTCAGCCAGCACATTCCAGGTGTTCGCCTCGGGCGAGGAACCGGCACCAGAAAGACGTTCCCCGGAGGGATCACCCTCAGGGTCTGCCTCAGACCGCTCTTATTGGTGGGACGATCGACCAGAGGAGCAGTGGCGCAGGAAGTGGCTGGGGAGTCCTTTGCAGGCAACGTCCCCAGAGGAGACCGGGGGAGAGACGGACATGGATGTGTTGGGGGAGGACCTTGGGTTCGAGCATGGAGGCAAAGAGATGGAAGCAGAGGAAATCGACGTCGGCGAGAGCACGGAGGACGAGCCGGACTTATCCGGCTGGATGCACGCCATGGGGGACGAACTGTATCCGGCACTCACCCCCACAACGACGGAGCACCCAACACCCACACCTGAAGGAGGGGAGGGGGGAAGGGGGGGCTTCGAGGGGGGGATGGATGTCAGGGGTTCAGGAGCAGAGGCACAGGAAAGGGAGGAAATAGAGAGCGA
The DNA here is from genome assembly GCA_034642415.1 of Podarcis siculus. NCBI lineage: Eukaryota > Metazoa > Chordata > Lepidosauria > Squamata > Lacertidae > Podarcis > Podarcis siculus. Next base: position 108,632 of record JAXCMG010009563.1, on the reverse strand, counting down.
GGGGGAGGAATCCGAAGGAAATGTTAGCGATGACAGCGGTCCGAGGTCTCTGAGTCTTTCCAGCGAATCGGAAGATTCACAGAAAGGGGCTCCCATGGTCAGAGCAAGGGGGTGCCTAGGGGGACACCCCAGGAAGAAGGGGCCAGAGGGGACTCAGAGAGCAGCAGTTGGAAATCAGGACCAGCTTCCCCACCAGAGTGCAGTAGGGGTGAGGAGTCCCAGGTATCGGGATCAGGCGGCGCACCGCCAGCGGGAGGACATGAGTCAGGATTGGCCACGCCTCCATCGGGGAGAGAGGAAACGGTCGAGAGGAAGGTTGAAGGCTGGGCGCGCACGCCAAGTTCAAATGTACAGGAGGGCGGCGCAGTGGGCAGCCCGGATAGGGAACCAGGTCCCAAAGCCCGCCGAAAAGAGGGGGAGGAGTCAGGGGGGTCAGCGTCAGAAGAGTCCAGAAAGGAGGAGACCCCGGGGGGCAGAAGGACCCAGAGGAGAAAGGAGAGACGGAAGAGGTGGAGTAAGGTTAGAGTCTTAAACTGGGGAACAGGGGGCGGAGACTCAGATGGAGCTTCGCCGATCCAACCCCTAGACGTAGAGCTGGGGCGCTGCGGCTTGAAAATGGAAACTGTACTTCAATAAAGACTTTTGTACATTACTACCGGCTAGCGTTGGTCCTCTGTGAGCTGGGACCTGGAGCCAGCTCTGACCCTAACCCTAACCCTAACCCTAACCCTAACCCTAACCCCTACCCCCTAACCCTAAACCCTAACCCTAAACCCTAACCCTAACCCCTAACCCCTAACCCTAACCCTAGCCCTAACCCCTAACCCCAACCCTAACCCCCTAACCCCCTAACCCTAACCCTAACCCCTACCCTAACCCTTAACCCTAACCCTTAAACCTAGCCCTAACCCAACCCTAACCCTAACCCTAACCCCTAACCCCAACCCTAAACCCAAACCCAAACCCCTAACCCTAACCCCCTAACCGTAACCCTAAACCCTAACCCTAACCCCTACCCTAACCCTAACCCTAACCCTCTAACACTAACCCCCTAACCCTAACCCCTAACCCTAGCCCTAACCCTAAACCCTAACCCCAACCCGAAACCCTAACCCTAACCCTAATCCAACCCTAACCCTAACCCTAAAACCCTAACCCTAACCCCAACCTTAACCCTAACCTAACCTAACCTAACCCTAACCCTAACTCTAACCCAACCCTAACCCCAACCCTAACCCCTAACCCTAACCTAAACCTACCCTCACCCTCACCCTAACCCTAACCCTAACCCCTAACCCCTAACCCTAGCCCTAGCCCTAAACCCTAACCCCTAACCCTAATCCTAACCCTAACCCCTAACCCTAATCCCTAACCCCCCTAACCCCCCTAACCCTAACGGAGAATGAGAGGCAGGACGAGAGCCAGCGTCTTCAAACGCCTCAAGGACTGCCCCATGGAAGGCTTTCTGCTGCCCCAGAAGGCAGGACCCGAATCCAGGGCTTCAAGTTACAAAAAGGGTGATTCCGACCCAACATCAGGAATAGGCTTCTGACAGTGATTGTTGTTTGACAGCGGAACGAATGACCTTGGGACATGGATGACTCTCCTTCCTTGGAAGCATTTAAGCAGAGGTTGGACGGCCATCTCTCAGGGATTTTGTCGCTGAGATTCCTGCCTTCCAGGGGGTTGGACTAGATGACCCTTTGGGTCCCTTCCAACCCGACAACTCAATGATGTTCCTCTTAATGCCTGTGAAGTCTTCCCTCTCCTCCCCAAACCCCCCAAACCTTGTCCTGCCCTCCATATACACACAGATGCACCAACTCTGCGGCACATTTTTGCAAGTAGCAGAACTCCTAATAAATGGCAGGCAACGATCCTAAAAGAAAAAAAACACCCCACTTTATTCTCTATGGGAAAGCAAAAATACAGGGTTGTCTTTGTTTTCCACACGGCGGATGGTGTTGCCTCGTGCGTCCCTTCCGCTGGAGCAGCCTGGTCCCCGAGGAAGAGGCAGGGATCCCTTGCGTGGGCACAGAGATCAAGCCCTAGATTTCCCCACACAGGCAGAGCCAACAGCAAAATGCCCCCCCCTCCCTGGCAGGGGACAAACCTCCTTGAGCTGGATGAGCAAAGGCAGGCTCTGTGCGCATTGTCAGAGGGGCTTCCTAGGAGAACGATCTTCTTAGAAGACAAAGTCCAGCAACTGGAGGAACGTGTAGCTACGCTCCAAAGAATTAGAGAGCTGGAGCTCTTCTTGGAAGCAACAGAGAACACCGTCTCCACCAAGGAGGAGACAGGGGACACCCCTGAGAAGGAGGCTAGTTCACCAACACAGGTGCCAGATATATGGAGAAACGTGACTCAAAGAAGTAGGAGGCCCAGGGTTTGCTCTGATTGTTTAGAAATACACAATCGCTTTGAAGTCCTCTCCCCTAGCATGGAAGACGAAGAACAGACTCCATTTGAGGATCTCTCCCTCATTACAGTCGATCAGGTATATGAAGACGAGCAGCAAAGTCAGTCCTCAGGGAATGTGCAGGCAACCTTGGAACGGACAGCTCACGGAAGAACCCCGACCAAACCTAAGAGGAGGCGTGTAGTGGTGATAGGGGATTCCCTACTGAGGGGAACAGAAGCAGTGATCTGTGGGCCTGACAAGATGTCTCGGGAGGTGTGCTGTCTCCCCGGGGCTAAGATCCAAGATGTAACTGAACGACTGCAAGGAATCATAAAACCCACTGGCAAATACCCCTTCCTCTTGGTTAGGGATTGGAGCAAATGATTCAGCAGAGGAAACACAGCCCAGAATAACTAAGGAGATAGTACAAGAATACTTGGCTAGTTTAGATGTATTCAAGTCTCCAGGACCAGATGAACTGCATCCAAGAGTATTAAAAGAACTGGCAGATGTGATCTCAGAACCACTGGCAGTCATCTTTGAGAATTCCTGGAGAACAGGCGAAGTCCCGGCAGACTGGAGGAGGGCAAATGTTGTCCCTATTTTCAAAAAGGGGGAAAGAGAGGACCCAAATAATTATCGCCCAGTCAGTCTGACATCAATACCAGGGAAGATTCTGGAGCAGATCATTAAGCAAAGAGTCTGTGAGCACCTAGAAAGGAATGCTGTGATCACCAATAGTCAGCATGGATTTCTGAAAAATAAGTCATGTCAGACTAACCTGATCTCGTTTTTTGACAGAATTACAAGCCTGGTAGATGAAGGGAACGCAGTGGATGTAGCCTACCTTGATTTCAGCAAGGCATTTGACAAGGTGCCCCATGATATTCTTGTAAAGAAGCTGGTAGAATGCGGTCTTGACTATGTTACCACTCAGTGGATTTGTAACTGGCTGACTGACCAAAACCAAAGGGTGCTCATCAATGGTTCCTCTTCATCCTAGAGAAGAGTGACTAGTGGGGTGCCACAGGGTTCTGTCTTGGGCCCGGTCTTATTCAACATCTTTATCAATGACTTGGATGATGGACTCAAGGGCATCCTGATCAAATTTGCAGATGACACCAAACTGGGTGGGGTGGGGTGGCTAACACCCCAGAGGACAGGATCACACTTCAAAACGACCTTGACAGATTAGAGAACTGGGCCAAAACAAACAAGATGAACTTTAACAGGGAGAAATGTAAAGTATTGCACTTGGGCAAAAAAAATGAGAGGCACAAATACAAGATGAGTGACACCTGGCTTGAGAGCAGTACATGTGAAAAGGATCTAGGAGTCTTGGTTGACCACAAACTTGACATGAGCCAACAGTGTGACGCGGCAGCTAAAAAAGCCAATGCAATTCTGGGCTGCATCAATAGGAGTATAGCATCTAGATCAAGGGAAGTAATAGTGCCACTGTATTCTGCTCTGGTCAGACCTCACCTGGAGTACTGTGTCCAGTTCTGGGCACCACAGTTCAAGAAGGACACTGAGAAACTGGAACGTGTCCAGAGGAGGGCAACCAAAATGGTCAAAGGCCTGGAAACGAGGCCTTATGAGGAACGGCTAAGGGAGCTGGGCATGTTTAGCCTGGAGAAGAGGAGGTTAAGGGGTGATATGATAGCCATGTTCAAATATATAAAAGGATGTCATATAGAGGAGGGAGAAAGGTTGTTTTCTGCTGCTCCAGAGAAGCGGACACGGAGCAATGGATCCAAACTACAAGAAAGAAGATTCCACCTAAACATTAGGAAGAACTTCCTGACAGTAAGAGCTGTTCGACAGTGGAATTTGCTGCCAAGGAGTGTGGTGGAGTCTCCTTCTTTGGAGTTCTTTAAGCAGAGGCTTGACAACCATATGTCAGGAGTGCTCTGATGGTGTTTCCTGCTTGGCAGGGGGTTGGACTCGATGGCCCTTGTGGTCTATTCCAACTCTATGATTCTATGATTCTATGATCTCCCATGGGTTCCTATCAGTCTCTCTGAACACAAAAAGTCCTTTTTGGCAAGTCCTCCTGGGCCAGCCTGCGGCCTCCCCAGCTAGTTCTCTCCCACTTCGTCATAGACGGGGTTGAAGTAAGCGCCACTCTTGGGCTCTTCTGCAAAGTCCTTCTGGCTGGTGGGCGGCCACTTTGCGTCCTCCTCCAGCTGCCGCTGCAGCTTCCGGTATTGGCTGGAGGAGCGGAAGTGGAAGAGGGCCTTGATCAGAAGCCAGAGGCGGTGGTTCTGCAGGATGCCATCCTGCAAAGAACATGGGAGCATGAGAAAGGGGCCCATCCATTCTTAAAAAACCAGAAGCATTTTTACTTGGTATTATAGGCCAAGGCATTAATAGACAAGATGTCAAACTGTTCTTATATGCGACAACAGCGGCAAGAGTATTGTTAGCCCAGAAATGGAAGCAAGAATAAATTCCAATGAAAGAAGAATGGCAGACAAAATTAAGGGACTATGCAGAATTGGACAAAATGACAGGAAGGATTTGAAACCTGCGGAACCAGAGATTTACAGAAGATTGGAAGAAGTATATGAATTATTTGAAGAGCAACTGTAATCAACAAATTACGCTAGTAGGACTACAATAAGTTTTGTAAGGAGAAATATACGAAGTGTTACAAAGTAGAAAAAGATAGAGATATTGGTTATGAGTTTGAGATGTAATAGGGAAAATAAGAAATGCATACTAAGAGATTAGATTGGAAAATTTCCAGGCAGGACTGATTGAAGTCAAAAAAATTGAATAAGATGTAAGAGTATGTTTAATTACTGTTGAAAATGATATGTTAAAAAACTAATAAAAAATCATATATAAAAAAGAGAAAGGGGCCCATCCAGTCTAGCATCCTGTTCTCACAGTGGCTGACCAAATGCCCCTGAGTGAAACCTGCAAGCAGGACCTGAGCACAAGAGCATCTTTCACGCCTCCTGGCCTTCCAAAGCAGAGCTGCCTCTGATCCCAAAAGCATCTGGCAGCATCGAGGCTGCAGTGTTTTATGGGGTTTGAGCCTATTGCACCGATCCTGGCCCGACTGCACCAGCTGCCACTTAGTTTCCGGGCCTCATTCAAAGTGCTGCTTTTGACCTCTAAAGCCTAAAATGGCTCAGGACAAGAATATTCCCCACGTGAAGCGACCTGGATCCTAAAATCATCTTCTGAGGCCCGTTGTCGTGTGCCTGCTCCACAAGAGGGGTGGCCCCATGAGAACAGGGCCTTTTCTGCGGTGGCTCCCTGCTTGTGGAATGCTCTCCCCAGGGAAGTTCATCTGGCACCTCCATTACATATATTCAGGCACCAGGCGAAAAGGTTCCTCTTCAACCAGGCATTGGGATGAACAACATTCTATGCCCTTTAAAATGTGTTTGGGGTAGGGGGGTTATTGGGGTTATTATTAGGATTAGGATTTTGTGTCTTCGTTTTGTATTTGTATGTTGTAAACCGCCCTGTGATTTTCAGATGAAGGGCAGTATATCAATTTTAATCATCATCATCATCTGTTGGTGAGCAGGAGGAGGATGCTGAGCCTGAGGGACCGTTTTCCTGACCCTCTTTAACCCCCCCAAATCCCCTCCACATCCCCTGAACCACCACCAGCAGGTTCCCACAAGCACTGGGAGTAGGTAGCGCTCTGCTGGAAGGGAAAACTCTGAGCCAGTTCCTGGGGAAATGAAAAGCCGTAGCTCAGAGGCTGAGCATCAGCCTTGCAAGCAGAAGCTCTCAGGTTCAATCCCCACTGGGACCGAGAGACCCCTGCCTGAAACCGTGGACAGCTTCTGCCAGTCCGTGTAGACAGCGTTGGATTAGATGGGCCAGCAGCCAGACATGGCGCAAGGCAGCTTCCTGAAATCACGCTCGCCTGCTCACCTCCACGAAGAACGAGACAGAGAAGGCCACCAGCAGCATCAGCAGCACATACACCCTCCAGATGATTGGGGTGCAGAGAAACTGTGAGGAAAGAGGTTGCAAGCTGGTTAAGCTTCCGCTGCGCCTTCAGGTCAGCCTGCCTGGCACCTGCCCCCTCCTTCCGCACCCCACACCCCTGCAGCCCGGCCCAGGGCTCTGCGTTTTGCCCAAAGCGCAGAGCATGGCGCTCCAATCTGGTGCCGGCTGCCCATATCCTTGTGCTGAGGGGAGCTCCGGGTTCACCTCCCACCCTCCCTTGGAGTCTCCCGCTAGGCACTTCCGACTCACCTCCATTCCTCTGTAGATGGGTTCTAGGTCAGCGAAGAAAAGGAAAAGGGAAACTCCAAGCTGGACACACAGCAGGCCAGAGAAGATATCTGGGGAATCAAGAAGAGGAAGAGCCCCCAATGAAGCCCAGGAATCGGGGGGCCTCTAGGATCAGGAAGAGCAACGGGAGATGGGAGGCAACAAGCAGGTTCCCATGTGCTCCTGGATCTCAGGAAGGGTGACCTGGTCACAGGGGCTGCTCCTGCTGCCACCACAATGGGCTGGCTCCTCCCTCCCTCCCTCCCTCCCTCCCTTCCTTCCTTCCTTCCTTCCTTCCTTCCTTCCTTCCTTCCTCCCCCCCCTCCCTCCACAGGGTGTGATAAGGAGCAAAGAGACAATGCATGGAAAGCTCTCTGAGCACTGCAGGAAAACGCTACCTGGGCTGTGCCCAGAACCAGACCCCTGGCAAGGCTGGTTCTGGGGTCTCGGGGCTCTGCTGGGCTGGGTGGGGCAGAAGTCATCATGAACCGAAAAGGCAGAAAAGGACATAAGGGTCTGCTGCCCCCACCCTGTTAACTCACAATTGGTGTAGATGGGCTTCCGGAAGGGCTTCCCCTTGGAGAAGACAAAGGCTGCGATGATGCAGTTGATGGTGACCAGTGGCCAGAGAGTGGTGTCCTCATAGCTCAGGACGGAGTGCTCCAGGGCCGTGGTGTTGCTGGTCGTCCCATTGCCTAGGGACACAGGGTGGTCTGCAGTAGGGCACCCCCTGGAAGGAAGACACACACACACCACCCAGAGTTACTTCCTCTGCCTCGTTGTCCTGGTCAGATGCAGGTCAGAATGAAGAGGCAGAGGCAGATGCTGGCCAAGTTAACTCTTCATTCAAGGAAATGGCAGGCAACTTGGCCTAGTGGTCTCAGCAACCCTTCCCAGCAGGTCTTGGCCCCATGGAACCGTTGCCAGGCTGAAGGTCCCTGCTTTCCACCTAAGGGTCCTCCTCTCCCGGATGTTCCCCAAGCCGTCTCAAACTGCGCCTGAGCACCTCTGGTCTCTGTTCTGCTTTTCTCCTTATTCTGGGAGAACAGGGGAAGGGGAGCTTGTGGGAATGTTCAGGGTGGCAGGAGAGGATATATTGTTTATTAATATCCTTCCTAACTTGCGCTAGCAAGTTCCTTTATGTAGCAGAGTTTAAATTCCCCTTCTTACACGCACAGCAGATAGCTGGTTGCAGGCTCGTGTGAGCCTCTCACTATTATACAATTCAGTCCATCTCAGATTGAATTGTACGTTGCTGGTAAGTTCCCTAGAATCCCTCTTAAAAGAATAAAGATGCCACAATCTTATTCAAAGATGATGAAAAAGTTTACTCACATCAGTTCACAGTTGGATTCCTGAAGGCAGATTTATTTACAAATATGTACATGTTGATCTACCCCATATGGGGGAATAATCCCAGTGCTTATGCTAGCTGAGAAGCTAGCAGAGCAGTCCTAGCTTGTCAAACGAAGAAGGGAATCAAAAAGAGAGAGGTGTGCTGCATGACTTGTCCTTTTGTTACCTGGACAGGTTTAGTCAAGCCCACCTTTAGTCACATGCAAAGCAAGGATGCTCCAGCCAGGAGGAACAGGAAGTTTCAACTGGCTGGACCAAACATTCCCTCGCATGTCTTCTCTAGCATTAGAATGAATGTTGTACTTGACTGCCTCTCATGGATCACATATCACATATCGCAGCCTCTCTGGGTTCTGCAGCAGCCTCTTGAACCCACTCCTCTGCTCCAGCCTCAGAGTCTGAACTGTCCCCTGTCACAGGTTCTTCCTGCTCACTAAACCCTGTTGCCCCTTTGGCACCCAGCACCACCTTCCAATTCTTTCTTTTAAGGAGATACTTTGCAGCTCAAAAGGATGAGGCATCTAAGCTCCCCACAAACAGATCAGAAGGAAGGCTCCACCGAGAGAGGATCTCATATGACTTCCCCGTGAGAAAATTGGGGGCATCCTCCGTGAGCAGAGGCGGCCTGGGTGAGCTCCAAGGGAGATTCCGCCCCCACCCTCCCACTGCTGCCTCTGGGAATAAGGGGAGCCTCTACCCTTAGACACCAGCAAGAGGGAAACGGCACCCCCTGGCCACCCACCCCAGCCCACCTCTAAGCCTCTCCCTGGAAGGTGCACTCTTTGGATGGGGGCCTCACCTGTGGCTGCGCAGGACAGAGTACCAGGGCTGCTGCTTCACATACAGGAAGGCGAAGACCTGGACGGTGAGGGTGAAGAGGATGTTGAGGATGATGGAGAGCAGGAGCGGCGGGGAGAGGAGCCGCCCGGGGGGTTGGTAGGGGGCCAGCTTGGGGTAGGCGTGGGTCAGGCTCACTGTGGGGAAAGCGAAGAGTTTAGAAAGGTTGCCCTTCCCTCTCTCCTAACACTATAGAATAATTCTTTATTATTCATTTTAAATTACAATGATCCAAAAGAGCCACATTATCCCAATACAGTACCAAATTACAATACAATTAAATAGCCAATTATTCAAATACCAAATTAAACAACGTTGGGTGACTTCCCATGTGCTGGATTTCAGGGTGCAGAGTTCTTATTACTTTCTGATTCCATAATCTTGATTATTCCAATTACAACAGCTCCAATCTTGATCCTTTATTCTACAGCTGCTGGTTTCACGACTTTCATTTGTAACTGCATATTTAATAAATTTTATTTCTGCAAGAGGAGTTTATGTCCTGTAAATTTCTGTGTGAGATGTTTGTTTCCCCTCTGTTTCTTCATTCTCCCTGTTGTAATCCAACAAATACGGCTCTCTGCTTCCACTTTTTCGCTCCCTCTCTTCTCTTCTCTGCTCACAGGGGTTGAATGTTTCCCTGCGTCACTCGCCATCCTGTCTGTCAAAGTCTAACAAAAGGTCTGGCACCCCGCCATACAGAGGCGGAGCTAGCTGCTCCGGCACCTGGAGCGGCGCACATGCTGTGCACATGGGGGCGGAGCTAGCCGCCCGTGGTGAGCATCCCCGGGGGGGCACCCATGGCGAGCATCGAGCGTCCCGGGGGGCAATGCCCAGGGGTGGTGTGATGATGTCACCCACCCTCAGGGATGACACCCAGGGCACACCGGCCCCACCACACTCTCTTCCTCCGCCACTGCTGCCATAGCCCTGGGCAGGTCTCCAACTTATCTTTCTCATCCCACACTCAGTGGTTAAGGATCTGACATCCTGCCAAAGCTATGGCAGATCTTCAAAAGCCATAGCTGTGATGGCCTGGGACTTGGGCTCGGACTTGGAACCAGAGGAGTCTCGGTCTGCACCGGATCCTTTGCCTCAGGCAGTTGGATGCTTTAAATCGTATCAATCCTCTTTCTTAACGCCCCCAACTTGGATGGCTTTGAAGGAGGATGAGAACCGTTCAGGGAAGGGGAGAGAGCCAGTGCAGTGTAGTGGTTAAGAGCGGTAGTCTCGTAATCTGGGGAACCGAGTTCGCGTCTCCGCTCCTCCACATGCAGCTGCTGGGTGACCTTGGGCCAGTCACACTTCTTTGAAGTCTCTCAGCCCCACTCACCTCACAGAGTGTTTGTTGTGGGGGAGGAAGGGAAAGGAGAATGTTAGCCGCTTTGAGACTCCTGAAGGGGAGTGAAAGGCGGGATATCAAATCCAAACTCTTCTTCTTCTTCTTCTATTGATGGGGACCAGCCCAGATGGCTGTGCTCAGCCTCCACGGACAAAAGCAGCATCGCTTCCGAATCCCCATTGCTGGAACCCACAGGAGGAGAGAGCTGCTCTTGTGCTCAGGTTCTGCTTGCAGGATTCCCGTCGGGGCTTCTGGCTGCCTACAGAGAGAACAGGATGCTGGACTGGAGGGGCCATGGGCCTGATCCAGCAGCTTCTCATGTTCTTAAAGACAAATTGCTCAAGTGAGCGCCCTCTTCCGCCCCACAGGCCGCCAGCATCAGGACCAGGCGCAGAAGAAGCAATGTAGAGGTAAGGGGGGTGGAGGTGAGGAAGGAGAGCTGGTCTGGAGGAGTCAGCCAAGAAGAACAGGAGGCTTTGCGGAAAGCAAAATGCTTGCTCCAGGGAGAGTTCTCAGGAGGGTGAAGCAGGCCCAGTCACTTACCAAATCTGAGCTCAGAGAGAGGCAGGCTTGGAGGCTGCCCTTCTCCCTCCCAAGGCTGGCCAGAATTTGAACTTGAGCACTGCTCATTCAGGTTAGGTAAAGGTAAAGGGACCCCTGACCATTAGGTCCAGTCTCAAACAACTCTGGGGTTGCGGCACTCATCTCGCTTTACTGGCTGAGGGAGTTGTCGTACAGCCCCGACGGGAATCCTGCAAGCGGAACCTGAGCACAAGAGCAGCTCTCTCCTCCTGTGGGTTCCAGCAATGGGGATTCAGAAGCAGGGACCAAACAACAGGAGCTCACCACGTCACAGGGATTCGAACCGCCAACCTTCTGATAGGCAAGTCCTAGGCTCTGTGGTTTAACCCACAGAGCCACCCATGTCCCTTGCTCATTCAGGTTGGGGTAAGCCAAATTTGGGCTCCCTTCACCTCAAGAGGGAATTTGCGTGTTTCACATCTGACTGTGTACCTTCCTTGTAGCAGCGGCCCCAAACCCAAACCCCTGAGGGAACTCACCTGCTAAATACACAACCCCATAACACAGTGATCTGCTTACTTGTTAGGCACACGACTAGTGTGATGCCGACATCTTGAACGAGGTACTGCATATTCCCAACGATCTGTATTTGCTAAAAGTGGGGCAGAGAGAGAGAGAGAATGAGTTCACGGAGGACTCTCAGTCCTGCCACTTGTGGACAGATTGTTACCCAGATTGTTACTTCAGATTGTTATGGAATTAACTCAGACCGAGTGGGAGAGTCTAGGGGGCTTTGCAACGGCACCCAAAGATGTCTTGCTGGGACTGGATTCGCACACGGGTCCACGCTCCATTGTAGCAAAATAACTTCCCTGCCTTACAGGATCCCAGGCAACAAACACATTGCTCCTTTATGTTGAATGGTTTCTTTAAATGTAAAGGTTCATCATTGTTCCACCAGTTATGTATGTCTTTAAGGGGCCAGAGCAAAATAATGAGACCCAGCTTTACAGCTGTGAAACATAGCAGGTGCTGCTGAGTTGTGTTGATTAGGCTGTGTCAGCAATTGGGTATAGTATATAAGGAGCAGCACCTAGCTCTCCCATTGGGTCTGGTTTGTTGCTGTATTAATTTTTTGTTTTTCTTATTAAAACCTTGTTTAAGTTATTTTTGAGTCCATACTGCAAATAGCCAACACTTTAGGTGGAGGCTTTTTATAAAGACGAGAACCACTGTGGATCAAGAATCTGGCTGTGACCTTGGGAGAGACCAGGGTTCAAATCCCTCACTCAGAAATGCAGCTCTCTGTGGGTAAGGAGGAGACGATAGAAACCACCTTGAGCTCCTTGGAGGGAATGTAATTAATAGTATTAATATATTAATTACTTATAGTAATAAAAATAAAGAAAGAAAGGACTCTCTTCAACTGAAGCCATTGTCTATCTCCAAGTTAGAAGTACAGTTTAGGGACACAAGCTGTCAGTCACCCACGATTTGGCCTTTGGATGAATCTACTGTTAGAATTCCTGCTCCATGATTGCAGTCATGGGATTTTTGTCTATCACATGACGGTGTATGTTTTGACTCCACAGAGTGGGAAGTGATGGAGACAGGATGTTTGTGTTACTGTGTTCCGTGAAGTGGGACTATTGTCCTTTGTTCTTTCTCTCTTTGCTGTCTGATGCTAGAGAGAGAGGGAGCCATGTTGCAGTGCTCCGTGTGTGTTTAGATGTAAATAAAGTAGATTAGCCAAAATGCTGAGTTGCTGAGGTCTGTTAAGCAAGCTGCAAAGACTCTGTGGATCCCTAAGTGTGCCGGTGTCTGTTGGCATTGGTCGCTGTGATGTTCGGGCTGAAGAAAGCTTTTGAAGCTCCCGAACGATCAACCAGGAGGGAGAGAACATGCCAGTGGGGCATGTGTCTTTGCCAGCATCCTACTCAAGTGTAGGACAAACTCCTGACATCTACATCTGTCAATATTTACATATGTACGTACCCAAAACAGCAGAGCAGTGCCAATGAACTGGCCCATCGCGTACACGGTCAGGTATTTAATCACCGAGAAGGAGGCCACGAGGGCCGCACGACCTTCCCTGGGGAAGAAAAAGAGGCAGCTCAAGTGCAGAAGGACAACTCGGGGCTGAAAGACTCGGCAAGTGGCTAGGCATGCCAGGGCAAGTGCCAGGAGTGTGCCAGTCCCAGTGGGTACTTGCTGCAACATGGAGGCTGGGGCAGCAGTGCCAGCGGCAGCAGGACAGAAGGAAGTGTTATAAGAATTTTAAGGTCTCAAGTACAGAATAAACATTCATAAATGCACACATATCTAAATATATGAACCATGTGTCTGAAACAGTATGGGAGAGCAATCCTGAAGCCATTTTGATTCTCCCAATGACCTCAAATATTCCTCTGCAGTAAAGGAGGCAAATGGGGAAAGCCATCCCATTGCCTTTTCACTTACAAATCCTGTCTGAAGGGCGTGTTTGTGTATGAATAGGGTGAACCTGTGACCGGGATTCAGGAAACTAAAATATTGACCATCACAAAAGAATGGCCAGGCTGCCCAGGTAATGCAGTCAGTGGCCATTATCAGGTATCCTGGCAGGCAGGATTTCTGCGGTGATGTTTTTTTTTGGGGGGGTGGTACTGGGCCACAGGGTGGGCAATTTCAAAAGTCTAAGGGCTTGCACGCCGTTGTTCTGGGTTCCTCCTTCATCCTCCGTGGGGTGAGTGGGGACTGTGTTTCAACAGTTATTTGAATAAAGATCAGGCTTAATAACCGCTTTGCTTGTCAATATATCGCACCTTTCCGTGTATAAGACTAGGTTTTTTCCGTTAATAATTATGCTAAAAAGTGGGGGTCCAGGCTTGACTACTGTAACTCGCTCTACACGGGGCTGCCCTTGAAACTGTCCCACAAACTCCAGTGGGTGCAGAATGCCACGGCGAGACTCCTTACGGGGTCCTCGCTGCGGGATCACATTCACCCAGTGCTATACCAACTGCACTGGCTCCCGGTGGAGTATAGGGTCAGGTTTAAGGTGCTGGTTTTGACCTTTCAAGCCCTATGCAGCCTAGAACCCACGTACCTACGGGACCGCCTCTCCTGGTATGCCCCGTGAAGGACCTTAAGGTCCACAAATGACAACACCTTGGAGGTCCCAAGTTGCAAGGCGGTTAGATTGGTCTCAACTAGGTCCAGGGCCTTTTCAGTACTGGCCCCAACTTGGTGGAACGCTCTGTCACAAGAGACCAGGGCCCTGCGGGACTTGACATCTTTCCGCAGGGCCTGCAAGACAGAGATGTTCTGCCTGGCCTTTGGATTGGACTCAGTCTAACCCTTATGTTTCCCTCCCCTTACGGTTTTGATTTATGGGCTATTTTAAAATGAGGCTGCATTTTAAATCGCATTTTAAACTGTATTTTAAATTGTGTCCCCCCCCCCATTATGTTTTTACTGTAATTTTACTGGTGTTAGCCGCCCTGAGCCTGGCTCTGGCTGGGGAGGGCGGGGTATAAATAAATTATTATTATTATTATCATCATCATCATCATCATCATCATCACAACAGGAGGAAGGAGGCAATGGAGAAAAGCCACACTGTGTCCCACAAGGCGCCTCCGGAGAGGTTTGGCCTGGTGGGAACAAAGCCACGGAAGCAAAGGAGGCAAAACCCACCTGATCAGTTCCGGCACACACTCGATGTTCGGGATTTGGGAGGTGAAGGGAGACGCGACGGAAGCCTCTTGCTCCGAGAGGGAGATCCCGGCGTGAGCCATCTTCAAGGCCTGAAAGAGCATCAGCATCCGCCCCCTTTCAATCTCAGATGGAATCCAAAGTATTGTAGGAACAGGAATTGCCTTTTGGTTTTCACTTAGGACCCGCCACATCCGTGGGGAAAGGGATCCGGGCGGGTCACAAGCTTTATTATTTATTTATTTATTTAACAAATCTAATTACCTACCCCACAGTCGTTGGCTCCGTCGCCACACATTCCCACGTAGTAGCTAGGGGACAGGAGAGAACATCATTTAAAAGTTCAGGTTTTGTTTTTTAAAAAAAGATGTTAAAAATCCCATTCACAAAATGACCAGAAGCCTTCTTATTAGGGATAATGTCAACTGAAATCAAAAAAGAAGTAAGATCTCTCTTTATGTATGCAACATCCGCAGCCAGAATTTTTATTGCAACGTATTGGAAAAATGAAACTATACCTACAAAATCAGAATGGCAAGTTAAACTATGAGAATATCTGCAAATGGCAAAAATGACAGGGAGGGTATGAGGGTATTCGATGCAAAAGGTAAATCAAGAATGAATTATATTCAAGGAATAGCTTAAAAATTACTGTGAGGGCAAAAAGGTCCTTCTCCCTCTCCGCTGAGCTCCGCTCCCAAAATCACGATGGCCAGGAAGGAACCTACTCTAGCTTCTGAAACTCTTCCACAAGGCTGGACTTCTGTGCTGGAGACATCCTGGCAAACACTGTTGCGTTCAGAAGAATCTGTGGATAGGGGAAAAAAACCCCACCAAATAAACACAGAATTATAGAATTGTAGCGTTTGAAGGGACTCTAAGCCTCATCTAGTGGCGTCTCCTTCATTGAATGCTTTTAAACAGAGGTTGGATCTGTGGGATGTGAAAAACAAGAGCAGTCAAGTACAACATTCCTAGAGTGAACATGTTTACACATGGGGAGGAATGTTTGTCCAGCCAGCAGGTCAACTTCCTGTTTCCTTCTGGGCTGGGACAGACTTCCTCTGCATATGACTAGAGGTGGGCGTGGCCTCACCTGCGCAGGTAACGACAAAAGCACAGGGCAGGGCAGCCATCTCTCTCTCTTTGACTACATGCATTGAAGAAGCAACATCTGCTTAGCCAAAGATGCTCTCTTGGCTTCCAGAGGGACTGTCTCCTTATGAGATAGTTTCCAGGTGTATGTTACTTTTCTAAGACAAGTCTGCCTTCTGGGATCCGATTGTGAACAGAATGTTCTTTTTATACTTTTATAGAAAACTGTGTCGTGTCTTATCTGTTATGAGGGAATAAGGGGGAAAAACCAGAACAGTTATTACAGAGGCTTTAGCGAGCCTGAGCAAACGCATCCACTGCGAGTTTAAAAGGGGGAATGTTACACTGCTAAATTGTGAACTTGTTAACACAAGTTGGAAAGGCTATAATCAAACAATATATCCTCTCCTGCATCCCTGAACATTCCCACAGGATGGCCCTCTATCTGGGATTCTTTAGCACTGCAGAGGGCTGGACTAGATGGCACTGAGGGGATCCCTCCTGTTCGGCAAAGCTACAATTCTATGAAACAGTGTCCTGGAGGAGTCCAGGGAGGCCGTGCAGAGGAGTCAATGACGCGGGAGAAATCTGGGAGTGCCAAAGAACATTTGCGCCGTGGACAGAAGATCAAGACGGTCCAGTACAAGCCCACCCTGAAAGGGCAGGGCGTTTATTGCTTCACAAGACCCACACCTGGAGGCCCCTTCCGCCCAAAGAAAGTCTCGCATTGCAGGCTGGTTCCAAGGAAGCACCCTTAAGGATGCATCCTGGTCTCAATGGGGGGGGGCATTCCTCATTCCCTACCCCCACCAGCCCTAGGGACCACCCACCGCCTTCCCCACAGTGTACCTTTGGCAGGAGGCTGCTGAAGTGTTTCATGAGGACGTGATAGGTGTCCCCGTTCAAGGCGAAGTGGAAGTCGCTCTCTTTCCCACTAGCGTCAGAGACGTCAATGGAGATGTTGGGAGTCTGGAAGTCAGGAATTACGCCCCAGTGACTTATTTCAGAATTTGCGCAATTGGAAGCATCTCAGCCAAACGGCATCAGAAGCTTGGGGGCACATCCATTCCACCCAGATTAAACCTATGCAAAGAGCTCTGGAGCTCCTGCCTTACTGTGGTTTCATCTGTACTGGGCACCTCCTCTATCAGCTGCCAGGTAACGGATGCCCGGTTGGAGCCCTCTGCCTCCCTGGCTTCTACCAGGATCACTCTGCTGCTAATGGAGAACATCCCACAGTTCCTGGCGACTGTGATGGCTGTCTGAAGATTGTCACCTGGAAGCGAGGGGAAGGAAGAAGGTCTGTGAGGCTGTTTGTGGGGCTCATTTGCCCCCAGGATCTCCAAAACCACACCTGCCCTTCTGCACACCCAAAGGGACTTTGGGCTTCTGTGTATTGAAAAGCAGCAATCCTCTCCCTCCCATTGCCAGTAACTAACTGAAGGTCTCCTATTGAAAGCCCAAAGGCCTCTGGGACTTCTCTCATCCTGATTTGCTGATAGGGTGTTGACACGTCTCGCCATTCATCATCCATTCACCTCACATTTTTCAATGCGTTTTGCAGTCACTTTCCAAACAGGAAGAAAAGTGTGTTTCTTTGTGGCTCTGGGCCAAGAGAGAACTTCCCTCTGCTTAAAATGTGCACACCTGCATCCCACAAAATACTGGCAGTCTGCAGGTGGCCGAAAACACTTGAACCAACCCCCCCCCCCCTTTTGGACCACCATCTTGTTTCTATTCGACACCACCATCCAGAATGGCTTAATCTGTTGGGAGAATCGGACTCGATAGCTCAAACGCTGCATGCATTTAGCCAAAGGTTTGCAAATGCGAGTATACGATCACAAAAGGAGAAGAAAAGCTTCGTTTCTTGGGAAATCTGTCAACTACATTGCACTTCCAGCCTGCCCCCACCCCTGCCTATGATTTTTAGAGAGACTGAGCATGTTTGCATCAATAAAGGCCGGATCTCCCCCCCCCCCAGTTAAAGCTTTTGGGAAACCCCAGTGAGGGAGAAGCCTTTGCAAACCCTTCACAAACACACAAACACACAACCAAGAGGCTCCCCCCCCCCGCAACCTACCTACCTGTGACCATGACGCTGCGGATGCGAGCAGAGCTGAGTTCTTCCAGGACAGCCTGGGTCTCCATCTTCAGCCGATTCTCCATGACCAGGAGACCCAAGAATGTCAGGCCGGACTCCAGCTTGTCTCTGGGAGGCAAGAGGGGAGAGTGAGGGGCTTCTGAAGGGGCCCAGAGGAGCTGCTGGACCCAGAGAGGCCTGGGGGCTGCTCTGAAGCACAGCCTTGAGCTGGCCGGCCCCACAGAGAGTCCTCTATGAAGCCGCCCCCCACTATGCCTCTGGCTGCCAGTGAGGCTCATCCACACTTATGTTATAAGAAAAATACTGCCAACCACCTCAGCGTCTCACTGGCTCACTCGCCCCCGAACTCGCAGCGCAGAGCCACCTGCAGCAGAAGAGCCCACCACAGCGCTCCAACTGACGGATGGGCTCTTCCCCAGACCCAACTCTCGGGCCCTGGACTCTCAGCCTGGTGCCCCTGAGATCGCAGCACCCCTAGTGCCTGTGGGTAAGACAGCCCTGCTCAGTTCCTGACTCCAGGTCACAGGCTCACCCTACTCATATACAGATACGCCCATAAGACAGGATTTGTGAGCAAAGAGGCAGTGGGGAGGCTTTCCCATTTCCTTCCTCCTTGCAGAGAAACATTTGAGGTCCATTGGATGAAGCAGATGGGCCTGTCCTTGCCACTGCTTACGCACAGCAACCCAGGTCATGTGGGCAGGGAGAGGGGGTTGCAGTGATTTTTAGGAAGTCATTAGTCTGCACCAGGCGTCCTATTGGGAAGACCGAGTTTTCTTAGTGCATGTTCTGGAAGTTGGCCAATAGGGGCAGTACAGGATTCCTACTGGTGTACCGACCTCCCCGCTGCACCAAGGATTCCCTGCCCGAGCTGCTTCAGGTTGTGGCGGATGTTCTCCTGGAGACACCTAGCTTGGTTGTCCTGGGGGATTTTAACATCCATGCCGACACGACCTTACAAGGGGCTGCTCGGGACTTCATGGAAAGCATGGCCTCCATGGGGCTGTCCCTGAATAAGTTTGGCCCAACCCATAGCTGCGGACATGCCTTAGACTTGGTGTTTACCTCTACGGATGTTGGTGATCTGACATTAACTAAAAGCAAAACAAAAGAAGTGCCATGGTCAGATCACTTCCTGGTGCAACTGGACTTCTCCGCGACCCTTCCCCTCTGCAGGGAGGTGGGACCGATTCAGATGGTCCGCCCCCACCACTTAATGGATCCAATTGGCTTCCAGAGAGTGGTAGGGGATGCTTTATCCCAAGTTGATGGCCTTTCAGCTGATTCCCTGGTGGCCCGCTGGAATGCGGAGTTAACCAGGGCTATTGACTGTCTGGCTCCGAAGCGCCCTCTCCGATTGCATAGAGCCCGGACAGCCCCGTGGTTTTCCCCGGAGCTGAGGGTGATGAAACAATCATTGAGATGGCTAGAGCGCCGGTGGCGGAAAACTCATTCTGAATCAGACCGGACACGGGCTAGAGCTCAACGTCGAGCCTACCAAGTGGCAATGGCAACGGCGAAGAGGGCCTTCTTCGCCGCCTCCATTGCATCTGCAGAAAACAGCAGCAGGAGACTTTTCCAGGTGGTTCGCAATCTATCGGAACCACCTGTACCACCGGGGCCTGGTAGGGACCCCAAGATCTCCTGCAATGCTTTTGCAAAGTTTTTTGCAGATAAAATCGCTCAGATTCAGAAGGAGGTAGACTCCACCGTGGGAGCAGGGCCAGGGCGGGAGAATGCTAGAGTTCTGTCTGGTCCTGTTACATGGGATCAGTTCCAATCTGTTACCTCCGAGGATGTGGACAGGCTGCTTGGACAAGTGAAACCGACCACCTGTCTCCTTGATCCTTGCCCATCCTGGCTGATA